>JAJLUR010000185.1:0-28590 GCA_030674225.1 Blastobotrys terrestris | reverse complement strand
TTGCTTCTTTTCTAGAAAAGAGGGCCGCCTGCAGGGCAATACACTGGCCCGTGTAGCCTCCGGCAGCTCTACGATTCCCACCAGTGCTTTTGCTTCTTTTCTAGAAAAGAAGGCCGCCCGCAGGGCAATACACTGGCCCGTGTAGCCTCCGGCGGCTCTACGATTCCCACCAGTGCTTTTGCTTCTTTTCTAGAAAAGAAGGCCGCCCGCAGGGCAACCCACGGCCCACGTAGCCTCTGATAGAGCTCTGTGCGAGGTCGTCTACAGTACGCGATTAGATCACGTGACGCATCCACAAATGGCATGCGCATATACGTGGCATTACGGGCACTAGAACTATAACTCGAGCGATCGTCGTGTGGGTCACTCTGAGCGTCTACCACCCCAGAGGCTACCCCAACAAAGCTGGCTGCATCACAGACGTGGGTGGGTACTGTGCCCACCAGCTGCACATGAGAGAGAGAGAGAGAGAGCGACGTGATGTGGTATTAAGTTAAGGCTGCAGGCTGTGGTGCCCATGTGACACCACCCATGTGCGGTCTTGCATGCAGTGCATCGCTGCGGGCCGAGCAGCGATAATCCCGGACACAGCTGCCGCCACACAGCGCCCACAAGTATATATATAGAGCGCTCGCTGCCCCTGCTAAGAGAGGGGTGCTCTACACACATTCCTCAGCAAAAAAAAAAAAAAAAAGAGAGGCGCTTTGTGACTCCTCTCCTCCCCCCATTAAACGCCCCCTTTCACGCGTCCTGGTCTCCCCTTCTTCGTTTTTTTTTTGTTGGAATTTCGGGCCCCCTGCGAACGGTACGCGCGGCTTTAGCACACCTTATAATATAAGGTACCCTTCTTCTTCCCACAACGTTATATTAACTGCCCTTTTTTTTTTTTTTTTTTGCTTAACAGAATGCGCACTGCGGTCCCGAACCTTCACCTGAATCTCAGTGGCGCCAGCGTCAACATGTATCACCACCACAACACGAGTGCTGAGGACATACCCATGACCCCGTCGGCCCAGGTGTCCACCACCCCCCAGCCACCGGCATTTATGCTGCAACGCCTCAACTCCGTGTCGTCTGCCGGCACTAGTGGGTCTGAAGATAGCGGCTACGACGACCCAAACTCCCCGTACAACGTGATCACGGACGCGAATTGGCCCCAGTATGATGACGAGCTCGTCCTGCGGGTGTACGCCGAGTATGTCGACAACCCCACCGTCGCGCCCTTCGCCGGAACCATCCCACCCTCAGGAATCGTCAACCGGGTGGCCCGCGACACCACCAAACAGGCAAAGCTGGAGGGCCGACCGTTCCCACATTCAATCTCCGCCATCAGGCGGCGGCTGCTGTTGCTGTGCAACCGTCAGGGCGCTGCTGCGGCCCGACCGTCACGCACCAACGTCACGTCTCCGCTGGACCTGAGACGGGCAGAGTCGCCTCTGGACGCCCCTGCCTCTTCGTCCCAGATGCTGGGCTTGTGGATGAATGTCCCCCAGAACGGCGGCACGATGCGTTCGCCGCAACAGAACCCTACGCCTCCTCCGACGCTCTACAGCTTCACCGACCGTCCGCTGGCGTCTCCGTTCCACGAATGCTCGTACAACAATGTCGCTGCGGTGTCCCAGTCGTCCGCCACAATCATGAGCTCAGAGCCCTCTCACATCAGACAGCCCACGCCGCTGCGCGGCGGCGTTCTGCCCCATCTGGACGAATTCGAGGACGTCAATGCCACGTCCAGACGCAAGAGAGACTCCCTCAAGCTGAAGCGAGGCATCAACAATTAGAGACGCTATTTATCCCCCAAACGTAACCCCCCTCCCCCTTAATTATAATATAATACTTAATCTTCTGCACATCAAAAAACAACTCCTTCGAAACCGTCGGCCACGCAACCACGTGATTAGGCTCGCAGTGCTATACTACCTTACGTTGCCCTGCCGGCGGCCTTCTTTTCTAGAAAAGAAGCAAAAGCACTTTCATGGCACCACGTGATCAGGCTCGCAGAGCTACCTTACATTGCCCTGCGGGCGGCCTTCTTTTCTAGAAAAGAAGCAAAAGCACTTTCATGGCACCACGTGATTAGGCTCACTGAGCTACTTTACATTGCCCTGCCGGTGGCCGCCTTCTTTTCTAGAAAAAGAAGCAAAAGCACCTTTACTGCACCACGTGATTAGTCTCGCAGTGCTTTACTACCTTACATTGTCCTGCTGGCGGCATTCTTTTCAGCACTTTTACGGCACCACGTGACTAGCCTCGCAGAGCTACCTTTTTTGCTTCTTTTCGGAGAAAAAAGAAGCCGCCGGAGGCTACGCGGACCGATAGACCTTACGTTGCCCTGCGGACGACCTTTAAAAGCACTTTTCACGGCACCACATGATTAGCCTCGCAGAGCTACCTTTTTTGCTTCTTTTCGGAGAAAAAAGAAGCCGCCGGAGGCACAATGGAGCCAAAGCAGTGTTTGCTGACTCGTCGTCCGATTTAATATTTACATGCAAATATATACAACTCAATTACTTTTTTCGTTCAATGCCTTGACACCCTCAACCTGCTGTCGTTTAGGAATCCGCGGGCCCTTGTTCGGTCCGGGCCATTGCGGAGGCAGAAGACCGGCCTTTTTGAAGAGTCGTCCGACCGTATCGGACGGTTGGGCGCCCACACCAATCCAATATTTGGATCTGTGGAAGTCCAGACGAATGTCCTTCACCGGCTTTTCGCCCCGCTCAATCTGCTCCTTGGTCCTAGGGGCTGGGATGGGGTTGTACGTCCCAATGACCTCCACAGGCAAGCTATCTCGGGGGGTTCTACACATCTGTCAGTACCGCATCATCTGGCTGGACTGCTGCTACTTACTTGGCCTTGGCCACGACAATGTTGTACACCGGCGAAAACTTGCGTCCAAATCGAGCTAGCCGTATTCGCACTGATCCCTTCATTGTAATCTCTAGTGTGTGTGCGTGGGACTGACTGGTGGTGCTGCGTTGTGGTGATGCAAATTTTACCCAGTCCCAACTTTATCCGCTTTCGCGCAGATCCCAGTACGGGCCCGAGATGGAGGCATATATTGCCCTGCGGGCGGCCTTCTTTTCTAGAAAAGAAGCAAAAGCACTGATTCTGCCTCGCAGAGCTACCTTTTTTGCTTCTTTTCGGAGAAAAAAGAAGCCGCCGGAGGCACATACTGCCCTACGGAAGCGCATTGCCCTGCGGGCGGCCTTCTTTTCTAGAAAAGAAGCAAAAGCACTGATTCTGCCTCGCAGAGCTACCTTTTTTGCTTCTTTTCGGAGAAAAAAGAAGCCGCCGGAGGCACACACTGCCCTACGGAAGCGCATTGCCCTGCAGGCGGCCTTCTTTTCTAGAAAAGAAGCAAAAGCACTGATTCTGCCTCGCAGAGCTACCTTTTTTGCTTCTTTTCGGAGAAAAAAGAAGCCGCCGGAGGCACACACTGCCCTACGGAAGCGCATTGCCCTGCAGGCGGCCTTCTTTTCTAGAAAAGAAGCAAAATCACTGATCCTGCCTCGCAGAGCTACCTTTTTTGCTTCTTTTCGGAGAAAAAGAAGCCGCCGGAGGCCACACGAGCCTGTGTATTGACCAACGAGCAGAGTTCCCCAGTGGAGAACAGTGCGAATCGAGGAGATTGCATTTTTTTGCCAGGATTTTCGGCGTCTGATCAATCTACCCCACAGTCGGAGACTAAGTGGCCGAGTTCCGAGTGGTGAAGGCTATAAACCGGTCCCCCTGGAGACGTCTTCACACACAGCTACCGATAATAACAAGAAGAAAAGATGTCCAGAGAGCTTGATGCGGAATTGCTGCCTTCACTCGACAAGCAGTTTGTCGAGTTTTACAACGCAGTGATCAAGAAAAGCCCTCGATTCCACGAGATTGGCCTCGAGGGCGCCCGGAAGCTCTACGACGCTTCCAACAAGGCCCAGGGTCCGTTGGCCGAGCTGGAACGGGTCCAGGACCACACATTCACAACAGAGGATGGCCACGAGCTGACAGCGCGGATGTTCGTGCCCAAAGGCGAAAGACCACCCGACGGCTGGCCGCTGTTCGTGTGGTATCATGGCGGTGGCTTCGTAGTCGGCAACATCACGTCTGACAACACCCTGTGCAGCCATTGGGCTGCGGATTCGGGCTGTGTGGTGGTTTCGCTGGATTATCGCCATGCGCCCGAATACCTGTTCCCCACGGCCGTGGGCGACGCATGGACCGGGTTCCGCTGGGTGCACGAAAACGCAGCCAGGCTTCAAATCAACCCACAAAAGATTGCAGTCGGAGGCTTCTCTGCGGGAGGGAACCTGGCTGCCAACGTTACCCACCTGAACAGCCAATCCGAATTGCCCCGGATCCAATGTCAAGTGCTGCTAGCGCCCTGGGTGGATGCCACCCTGGGAAAGAACCACCACAACACAATGACTGCGCTCAAGAACACCGCAGGGCTGGTGAGCAAGGACATGGAGTGGTTCGAGGCGCATTGTCTGCCCGACCCTGCGCTCAGAAAGGACACGAGGGCGTGTCCGCTCAATTACGACGACGAGTCCTTCAAGACGCTTCCGCCTGCGCTCGTTGTCGCCGCAGGCGCAGATTTCCTCAGTGGAGAGGCAATTGCCTACCACGAGAAGCTCACGGCCAACGGCGTCGACTCGGAGCTGCAGGTCTATAAGGGCTGTCCGCACACCTTTGTCCAGCTCTTTGCAGTGCTGGACCAGGGCAAACAGGGCAAGGACGCAATCTCCGCCAGAATCGCCAGCACCCTGTGTCCCACGGGATCGCGACTGTAGAGCCTATGTAATTCCGCTGTTCCAGCTCCCATAGAAACATTTTTTTTTAACGGTGCCCCACACCACGGGGACGGGTTCCGAATTTTTTATCCGAAGTGCCGTCGATAGGCGAACCCTGGAAAAGAAGGTCGCCGGCAGGGCAATACACGGCCCACGTAGCCTCCGGTAGCTCTGCGAGGCAATTACCAGTGCTTTTGCTTCTTTTCTAGAAAAGAAGGCCGCCCGCAGGGCAATACACGGCCCACGTAGCCTCCGGCGGCTTCTTTTTTCTCCGAAAAGAAGCAAAAAAGGTAGCTCTGCGAGGCTAGTCACGTGGTGCAATGAAAGTGCTTTTGGTTCTTTTCTAGAAAAGAAGGCCGCCGGCAGGGCAATACACGGCCCACGTAGCCAAAGGCCGGAAAATAGAGAAAAAAAAAAGAAAAAAAGGGGAGACACTGCACAATGATCAAAATGTAAGCGCTATAGCGGTTCTTGAATGTTCTATTCTATTTTGTGTTGCCTCATCTCAAAATGGGTACATAACCGCCCTCGCGTGGCCTGCGCGTCTATTTCTACCCCAAGTTTTGTCCTTCCTGTTTGGGCTACAGGGGGACTTAGCCGCTGAGCCGGCCAGCCACAACACAGGGTCACAGGGGGGGGTGTTATGGGGCACACAACAATTAATTGTCTTGTGTGTGTGCTGCTGCTGCTGTAGCGATGGAGCTGTGTTGTATAATAACAGCCACAGCAACAACTAGCTGGGGAAAAGGGAAGGACGACATCATCCCGGAGCCCCAATTGTGGCGTCCCCCCAACCAACTACACAGGTTTCGGCTATTATTGGCTTTTTTTCGTTCATCAAACAGGCGCCCCGACGTGCTGTGCGGTGTGTGTATCCCACAAATGATCCAGCCCAAAATGTATTCAAATGTTGGAAATTGTAATGATTTGGGTATGCGCGAATGCGCGACCTCTGCCACTCTCCCGCATTGTGTTGTGAGCGCAGTGGGGTACATGCATCGGGGATATAAATAGGGTCCAAAGGTTGCTTGAGATAACAGCCAGGAGCTTTTTTTTCTATATCGCCCACCACACACTCACCTACACGGCTATTAAACAGAGGGTTATTTATAATCAGAATAAAAAAAAGACCGCCATAGTTATTTATTTTTATTTTTGATCAAACCACAAGAGGAAGATAAAAAAAAATGTCATCCACTCCAGTCAATGGGGCTCAGGCTGGCTTGAGTCCAATCCCGAGCCATCTGGGGAAGTCTCGGATCATCCACGACCAAAGCTCCGGATACAATTCGGCCACATTCGAGGGAAAGGATGCTCAGCTTGAGGCCGTGATGGATGAGATCGACCGTCACGGCTTCATTCCCGAGGGTCTGATTGAAAACGAAACAAAGGTGAGTTGAATTTTTTTTTTTAGACAAAGAACATCAAATGTGCGTGCCTGCTTGCTAACTCTCGGTAATTGTAGTGGTTCTATCACAACCTCGGTATTGACGACTCGTACTTTGCTACTGAAAGCATCTCAAACATCGTCTCCCATATCCATTACCTCTATGCCGCCAAGGTGGCCGCTTATGCCAGGGACGATAAGAAGCTCGTCATCCGGCTCGACAGGGAAGAGGAAGACCACGCTGTCTACATCGACACGTCCACCCCAGGAATCTCCAACCTCGATGGCCCTCAATATGAGCAGAGAATCGACGACAAGTATCTCACCCCGTCTAGTCCTGAAAGGGCCTACAGGTTGGAAACGTTCAGATCAGCCGATGCCTCCGAGGCAGCGTCCAAGGACCAGGTCCGCTGCTACTTCGTCTACAAGTGCAACTTCTTCGACTCCAACCCGGGTGAGACGGAGATTGATCTCAGCAAGATCTCCGACAAGCTGTTCTATGAGAAGGCCACAGAACACACCAGGGCAATCTACCAGAGCGTCATTGCCCAGGTGGTCCACAGAACCGGCCCCGTCATCGAGTTTTACGAGGTCGACGGAACCAGGGAAAGGCGATTGATCATTGGTTATCGCCAGGGCTCCACCCCAGGCTACTTCAGCGCCCTCAGCGATCTCTATCACTACTACGGCTTGACGTCGACGAGAAAGTATGTCGAGCAATTCTCCAACGGCGTCACCGTGGCCTCTATTTATCTCAAGCCCGCAGCCAACTTGGCCCAAACGGCAAAGACCGTCCAAGAACTCAAGGCGCTCAAGCAATACCCTCCCATTGAACATTCGGTCCATCAAATCGTCAAGGAGGCCTCCCTTCTTTATTGCTTGCCCCAAAACACGTTCCAACATCACTTTGCCAAGGGCGACCTCTCCCTTCAGGAGTCCGCATACGCCCACTCTGCTTTCATCTTTGTTTCCCACTTCTTGAACAGACTCGGTGCCGAATACACCACCTTGGCCAACATTCTAGACGTCGAACACAACCCGGCCCACCTGGAAGTGCTCGAACGTCTCAAGCGAAGACTGCGTCAAGAAACCTTCACCCGTGAGTATATCCAGCAGTTGATCAACAGCCAGGTTGATGTCGTCCGCCAGCTTTATCTGCAATTCGCCGACATCCACTACGTTCAGAGCCACGGTGAAGGCGACGGCTTCCTTCCAACGCTTTCCTATCAACGACTGCAATCGGACAAGGTGATGAATAACGAGGAGTTGAGAAGCTTCATCAGAAGATCGGCCACTTCTGACCATCAAGTCCTTGTGCTCGAGGCGTTCCTGGTCTTCAACAACCACGTGCTCAAGACAAACTTCTACACCCCGACGAAGGTTGCCCTGTCCTTCCGTCTCAAGCCGGACTTCCTTCCAAAGACCGAGTACCCAATCGCGCCTTATGGAATGTTCCTCGTTGTCGGCCAGGAATTCCGTGGGTTCCACATCAGATTTAGAGATATTGCTAGAGGTGGTATCCGAATCGTCAAGTCGCGCAACAGAGAGGCCTACTCGATCAATGCCAGGTCGTTGTTTGACGAAAACTACAACTTGGCTAATACGCAACAACGCAAAAACAAGGATATCCCAGAAGGTGGTTCCAAGGGTGTGATTCTTCTTAACATGGAGCATCAAGACAAGCCTTCCCAAGCTTTCCAAAAGTACATTGACTCTATCATCGACTTGCTTATCCCAGGATCTACCCCTGGTATTAAGGAAAAGATTGTTGACCTTCACGGGAAGGAGGAAATCCTGTTTATGGGTCCTGATGAAAACACCGCTGGTTTGGTCAACTGGGCGACTGAGCACGCCAAGCGTCGTGGTGCCCCATGGTGGAAGTCCTTCTTCACGGGAAAATCCCCAGAACTCGGTGGAATCCCACACGACGAGTACGGAATGACCTCGCTTTCTGTGCGTGAATATGTTAAGGGCATCTATAGGAAGCTCAATCTGGATCAAAGGACCATTGGCAAGCTACAGACTGGTGGCCCAGATGGTGATCTCGGATCGAATGAGATCCTTTTGGGCGAAGAGAAATACATCAGCATTGTCGACGGCTCTGGTGTTATTTGCGACCCACAAGGACTTGACCGCACTGAGCTTGTTCGTCTTGCCAAGCACCGTCAGATGGTCTCCCACTACGACGTTAGCAAACTCTCGTCGTCGGGATACAGAGTTCTGGTTGATGAGAAGGACGTCCAATTGCCATCTGGGGAAGTCGTTCAGAACGGAACTACCTTCCGCAATCTTTATCACTTGCGTGGTGGCGAGGGCATTGAAGTGTTTGTGCCATGTGGTGGTCGACCCGAAGCTATTGACATCAACAACGTCAAGGAGCTTATTGGACCAGACGGCAAGTGCAAGATTAAGTACATCGTGGAAGGCGCCAACTTGTTTATCACCCAGAATGCCAAGTTACAGCTTGAGAGTGCGGGAGCAATTGTCTTCAAGGACGCATCTGCCAACAAGGGCGGGGTCACTTCTTCGTCCCTTGAAGTCCTTGCGTCGTTGGCCTTTGATGATGCTGGGTTCTTTGAACACATGTGCGTGAGCCCAGAGGGCGTTGTCCCACAATTCTACAAGGACTACGTCAAGAACGTGCAACATGTGATCCAAAACAATGCTGCTCTCGAGTTCGAGGCAATTTGGAGGGAACACAAGCTCTCTGGCAAGGCAAGGAGCATCATCTCAGATGATCTTTCGAACGCCATCAATGAGCTTACTGAAGATTTGAAGGCCAGCAGCTTGTGGCAGGATGTTGAGTTCCGCAATAGAATTCTCCATGAGGCTCTTCCAAAGGTTCTTGTTGACAATATTGGTCTGGACACCATTTTGGAGCGGGTTCCAGATTCTTATTTGCAGGCCATCTTTGGCTCCTACCTCGCTGGTAGATTTATTTACGAGAAGGGTATCAGTCCTGGTCAATTCGCCTTCTTTGAGTTTATGGTTGAGAAGAGAGGTGCGTTGAAGATCCAAGCTTAGAGCAGTTTGGACCGTTTATATAGCGATACACGTATTTAATTGTCTATTTAATATAATGTAAATATTGTTTGCGATTCAATTGTACCGCCGGTGGCTTCCTTCCTTTTTCTGCGGAAATGAAGAAGCTCTCTCTCTCTCTCTAGCCACTCTGTTAAGGCTAATCACGTGGTACCGCGAAACTACTATCGCTTCTGGAAAAAGAAGGTCGTCCCGGGTATGTTCGTCACGTGATGCAGCGAAAAAATATAGCGGAGGTGCGGCGGGTATTTCAATTGTCAATCGGCGACTGGTTAACGCTGTAGCCGCTACTAGCCTAATTAGCATTGTAGCATCAATAGCTAGACACAGCTGCATCCTGCGGGAGCTATCGGCGACGCCGCACGTCAAAAATTATGCAGCCGCACGGACGCTTGCTTTTTGCAGTGCCGCGACCGGCGCGCATAACGTTAACAACTTTTAATATCACCCGCAGGACATTTTTTCCTGTTAAGGTTAAAATAGTCTGGCAAAGTGCCAGTGACGTCAATTTTGCAGGTTTTTTTTTCTTTTTGCTCGAATGAGGAAAGTTGGTTGGAGAAGATTTTCATGTACGGCACCAGTCGAAGTTTTTTCACATAAATACCGAAGGGAATGAGTATTTTGGGCTAAACGCCGTTTTCTTATCTTTCCCCTATCCCCACACAAACAGACACAAGATAATAGAAACAAACACACAAACAAACAAACAAAAATGCTTCCCCCTGAGCTGGTACTAACGATAAGCGATTATCTCTCTGCTCGAGATTATAACGCTCTGCGGGCTACTAGCCGCACGCTTAACCTGATACTGGAGCAGGACTTGTGGACCCATGTGCACAAGACCAACTGGCGGAAAAACCCGTTCAGCACAGACAATAGCTATCTGGTGCAGAATTTTGATTACCGGGGAAATTGCAGTTGCGAGCCGTATTTCTCCTGGATGGATCATAGCTGCGAAAGACGGTACATGAGCTTTGCTGCCAATGAGCAGATCGCCTCTGAACTGTTACTACGTCACGTCAAGATGCTCACCCTGACAAGTAGGAACGGGGACTGTACCCAGGAGTTTGGAGACATCAGCCTGCTGGCTGCAGGAATGCCGAATCTCCGATATGTGGAGCTGGATCATTGGGTGTTTGATAGAAAATTACTCTGTGAGATTCTTTGTAGTGAAGGATTCTCTAAAGTCCAGACAGTCAAGCTGTGGAACGCACACGGCGGCGCAGACCCTGATGACTGGAGCACTCAGCTGAGTCCATCCCAAATCGCGCTCTTGAGCTCCAAGTTGAAGTGTCTCACAATCAACCTATCAGGGGACATTGAGCAGTGGTGTTGGAATCTTCACGGTCTGTTGCGGTCTGTGCAGCGTCTGGATTTGAATTCTGAGGATTCTTCCAACGGCCGCCGCGCTGTTTCTGTGGCAACAATGGCCCGATTATTAAGTGGGATTGACAACTTGAATGTCCTTAGAATATCCTTCTGTGTTTACAATCCGCAGGGGTTCCTCTATATACCACACACAGTGACCAAACTTTCTGTCAAGTCCAACGATTTGGATGGAGAGGGCGAAAATGGCGTCAATGTGAAAGACTTGAGCGTCGATGTATTAGGGAACCACGGAGGCAACAGCATCAGCAGCAGCAATAGCTTGATGAAGTCCTTAAAATGCCCCAACCTGGTGAGACTGTTTGTCCAAAACTTCTATAGCCACAACCAGTCTCGCAAGATTTTCAGTTCGTTCCCGCATGCCAAGGTGGTCGAATTTGATTTCACGGCGGTTTTATCGGATTGGGATTGTGTCATCCGGCCCAATTCGTCAACCTTGCAAAGTTTGGTCATCCGATTTTTCAAAGGCGACAAACAAAAAATATTTCGAACGGTGATTGATCTTGCCGATAGAATCGCTAATAATGAATTGCCACATCTAAAATCGTTATTTATTGTTCTCCCCCATTCTACTTGTGATGTTTCCCAACAGGATTGGAATGAGGGCCTTATTAATGTCAAGTTTCAATCTAGACTGGCGGATCTTGTGCATGAAAGTCGCTGCAGCGTGTATCTAGGTCTTCCCAAACTGTCGCTGCTGTCGCAGGCGTGCTGGATAAAAGATTCTGGCTACGCTCATATAAAGGACCATTTGAACTATGTGCATTATACGAAGTTTGCAAACCATTCCGTCTTTAACATAATAGATGCATAAGTACTAAAATCATCTTTGAATCAATATTAAAATGTTACTACTTGATATATGATCATAACCGAGAGTAAAAAAAAAAAAAAAAATTCAGCCGCACATCTCTGAAAGTCGGAACGCCGGTGAAATTTTTATATAATCTCTATTTTTTTTTTTTTTTTTTTTTTTTTTTTTTTTTGACCAAATACCAAAAGTATTAAAATGGCACCTCAAAAGATTGAGGAAGAAATACTCGACAATGTACCTGTTGAAACTCTAGAGGATAGATTGGCAAAGGTGCGTCATCATGAAAATTCAAAATTACCCCATCAACATCGAGTAAGTGATACACTAAATTTCTAGATCAATCCCGTTCTTTTAATTTTTATCTTATTTTTTTTTTCTTTCATCCTGTAACTAACCTAATTCAATTCCCCAGCAAGCTGTAATCTTGTCAGCAGTTGAAGAAAATTTGGATGAACAAAAGACAGACAAAAGTCCGACAGCATATTTCGCCTCGTTTCTTGCGTTGACGGAAAATTGCTTTTCAGAAGATAACATCACTGATAAAGATGTCGCCATGGCAGTCGTTTATTTATTGGATTTAGTCGCACCATACGTTTCTTCACCTTTACTCAAATCGAAATTTGATAATATCTTCGCAAAATTGGCCATTGTCATTTCTCATCCGGAAGCTGATGCGCCTTTGATCCGTGCTTCTATCGGTGTTTTGGAAACCTTGTTGCTTAATCAAGACAGTCAAACATGGGAACAACCATCAACTGAAAGATCTCCTAGAAGAGCTGTTCTAGGCTTGTTGTCCCTCGGTCTGGACCCAAGACCAAAAGTGCGACGACGAGCCAACGAGGCCATTTACAAAATTTTATCTAACCCTCCACCGAGTCCGAAACTTGATCATCCAGCCAGTGCATTATGCGCAGAAACCGCTCTGAATTCTGTTAACGAGGCTATGAACGCACTGAAAAAGAAAAAGGAAGGTGAAAAAGATGCAAATGCTATTCATGCCATTCAACTGGTCAAATCCATCACCGGGGCAAATGGTTGGCCAACAGAAGGAGTTGAAAAGTTGTGCAAGACTTTATTATCCATTTCAAAGACTTCTGAACAATTCCTTGTGGTTGCCGCATTTGGCGTTTTCGAAACAATTTTCAAGAGCATTACTGATGAAGTGAACGCCCCAAAGCTGGTTAAAATTCTTGATTCCATTTTTGATCTCACACCTGCAAAAAATGATCAGCATTTGGCACCTGCATGGCTTGCGGTTGTTGCCCAAGCTGGCGAGTCATATGCCAATTTACAGCCAATAAAAGCTTTTGAAGGCCTTCCGGACATTTTTACCGCAGTTGCAGCTTTCCTCGACTCTGAAAGCGAAAATATTAGAATTTCGGCTTCGCAGTGTTTAGTAGCGCTCTCTTCTACTGCTATCCCTACCGAAGTATTGAGCATACACGCAAAAAACCAAAAGAAGTTTGACGAAATCTTAGCCACACTCTGCCAAACCGTGTTCAGTCTGATGCACATTAATTATCAGGGATCGTGGAAAGAAGTGATGGAAGTTCTCGTCGCATTGTTCGATACCCTTAGATGGAAAGCAGATCCCCACATGATCAACGCGTTAAAAGTTGTGGGCGCACTAAGATCTGAAGAGTCTTTTGAAGACGGAAGGGAAGCGTCTGATAAAGTCATTGGGGCTGCCATTAGAGCTTTGGGGCCAGAAAAAGTCTTGGCCCACCTTCCACTTAATATCGAAACTCCTGAAAAAGGTAAAAATGGTAGAGCTTGGTTGTTACCACTGTTGAGAGATAACATTCAGTGCGCAAACTTGTCTCATTTTATCGGTTATTTCATCCCTCTGAGTGAATCTATTGTTTCACGAATTGAAGTTTTCAAAGGCGGAATTCCTGATGCTAAAATTGAAGGTCCAAAAGGTATGCAAATCAAAATTTTTGAAACTATCAATGATCAAATTTGGTCTTTGCTTCCTAGATACATGGACTTGCCTTTCGACCTTCAACAATCTTTTGACAAAAGTTTTGCAGAGACACTTGCCAACATCATGTATTCAAATGTTGAATCGAGATCCAATATTTGTCAATCATTGAGATTGGTTGTCGAAAGTAATGTTGCATATTCTGAAGGTGCAGTTGATGATGATATGTTGTTGTTGGAACGGTTCCCAAAGGCTGAAGCCAAGAGTAATATTGAATATCTCGCCAAGAATTTTTCATCCAACTTCCTCAAAATTTTGTTCAACGTTTTCACTCAAACTAACCCAGAATTCCGAGGATATATCTTGGAAACCCTTAATGCTTTCCTTGCCATCACACCTGCAAATGACGTTTCTAACGCTTTCGACTCTGTTTCTAATCTCTTGATGGAAGAATTGAACAAATTGGACGCTCAAAAGGAGACAGAAGCAAGCAAGGACAAGAGCTCTAAGAATGTTGCAAAGAAGCAGTCAAAGAAGGAACAAGATGAGGAAAAAGCAATGAGCTTGACCCTGATGGACCTCATTGTTACTATCACGCCATATCTTCATGAACAGTCGCATAACAGTTTACTTGGAATATTCATAAAACTAGTCAAGCGTGAAGATGCTCCGCTGCTTCAGAAGAAAGCGTTCAGAGTCCTCACAAGGCTGGCTGAAACAGAACAAGGTGAAGGCACTGTAAGAAAACACATTCGAAATATTGAGCAAGTCTTCATCGAAACGACAAAATCGGTTCTATCTCCGGCACGTGGTGCAAGATTGTCCGCCATTTCAAAAATTTTGGAGTTTGTCCCGTCTGACGACCTGCATTTTATTCCAATTATCCTTCCAGAGACAGTTCTATCTACAAAAGATGTGAACGAAAAGACGAGAGAGGCTGCATTCAACTTGCTGGTTGTTATGGGCCACAAATTAAAGGAAGGTGGTGTGGTCAAACAGTCCAAGATTCCGGATGTTGGTGACGAAAATGCTCCTGACACTCCTGCTAATTTGGACGAATTTTTCACAATGGTCTCAGCCGGTTTAGCAGGAGACACCCCTTATATGATCAGTGCAAGTATTACAGCCTTGAGCAGAGTATTATTTGAATTCAGGGAAGTTATGAACATCGAGTTATTGGCCCAATTGGCATCTACCGTTGAGGTGTTCCTTGAATCTAATAATAGAGAAATCGTTAAGTCCACCTTAGGATTTGTCAAGATAACCGCAGTTTCACTACCTGAAGAGATCGTCGAACCTCAGCTTAAGGGTCTTGTTGAGAGATTGATGGTATGGTCGCATGAGCACAAGGCACATTTCAGGGCAAAGGTTAAGCATATCATTGAAAGGTTGTTGCGAAGATTCGGTTATGATAAACTCGCTGCGGTTTTCCCAGAAGCAGATATGAAACTTTTAACTAATATTAGAAAAACTAAGGAAAGGGCAAAGAAGAATAGGAAGAGTGACGAAGGGGAAGAAAAAAGTACGGGTCGTCGTGATAGAAAGTTTGCCAACGAGTTTGATGAAGCAGTTTACGGTAGTAGTTCTGAAGATGAAGGCGATGATGATGAAGAAGGTCAAGAAGACAAAAAGCAGGCTTCCAAAAAGGGTGGAAAGAAATCTGACCGATACATTATGGAAGGCGAAGACGAGCCATTGGATCTTTTGGATAAATCGACACTTGCCCATATTTCTTCTTCTAAGCCGACAAACAAGCAAAGCAAGCTCGAATTGAAGAATAAGTTTTCCAAGGATAAATCTGGCAAAATGGTCATCGAAGAAAACGATTTGGATGATGAAATGGAAAACCTTGATCTTAAGAGTGGTATCGACGCTTATGTCCAAGCTATCAAGAGTGGGCCTACCAAGGGACAAAAGAACAAGCTCAAATATAAGAGGTCAAGAAACGAACAGTCAGATGACGAAGGTACTGATGACGAAGAATCAAAGAAGGGAAATAAACGTGGCAAGAGCACAAATAAGAAAGGTGGAAGCAGGCCGATCAAAAAAGCCAAAACCCCAAGAAAAAAGTTTTGATCTTTTTATATAATTACAGAGATATAATATAATGTACTGATGATAAAGCTCCCGCATTCATTTCAGCCCTGTCTTTCAAACAAAAAAAAAATAAGTATGGGGTAATTCGCGTTTGTGTACGCGACCGGAGACAGGGTAGTTCTCTACCTACCCAGCGATCAGCGTTGTATCGATAAGACTTAACCGAGAGCAAACATTGTATAGTACCAATATTTAAGCATGGCACCTTCATGGATGCCCAGCAATATTCAAAAACGACTGTTCAAGTATGTTTTGAACAAGTTGTCTGTGTTTTCAAATTTGGATATTGATAACTTGGATGTGTCGTTAGGGCGCACGAGCAACTTGAGTGTAAATGATGTCGAACTAGACACCGAGAAGATGTCTCTTCCTGGTATTTATGTGAGGCAAGGGGAGATAAAGAAGCTTAATGTTCAGCTGGATGTCGTTGGTGGTGTGAAATTAGACGGAGAGAATATAGAAGTCACCGCGGCGATATCTCATTATCCACCTACCGACGACGCTGGTTTGTCTTCGTTCTTATCAAAGACAACTGCTGACATCGCTGAAAGCATTATGGTGAAGGAGGCTAGAGAGAACCTTACAAAGGAAGAAGAGAAAGAGATCGAAGAAGAAGTAGAGGACGGTGGATACGGAATGGGTGAGTTCTCCAGTATAATGTCGAGATTAGTTGATTCAGCGATATCGCAGTTACAGGTAAATCTTCAAAGCCTTGTTTTCCACTTAGTTGCAGATGATGGGATGAGTTTTGACCTGCTGATGGATAAAGTATCGTTTTCGACAGACAACAACGGTCGAAGAAACCTGAATGTTATCGGAACTCAGCTTGTTCTTCTTGAAAAAGAGGAAAATGTTCCCACTGATCACGATAGTAGCGCTGATGAAAGCGGCGACAGTGATTATAATAGTGACGAGGAAGATGGAGAGTCTCAGCTTATGCAGAGTACGTTATTTTCCCGTGAGGAGGCTAGTACTATGTATATGAGTGCCCTATCGACTGTTGCTGTCCACGAACCTAAGATCAACAAAAGACCGATGTTAGAATGTGATTCTATAGCCTTGTCTTTTTGCGGGCTTTATTTGTCAAAACTTGAGATTTCTACAGCGAAGGTAGCGATATATATCGAAACTGTTCTTGAAGCGATGCCACCGCTCATGAAATTTATTCAGCATAATTTCGTCAACGCCACTGCGTCAGATACAGCAGGCATGCATATGGACGCTGCAGAAGAAGAAAGTGTCTCGACAACAAAGGATGTTGATGATACATTCTCGTTATCCTCAATACACATCGACGCTGTTGAAATCATTTTGGGAGACTCAGTCAATGAAAGTATCAATTTCAATATAGAGGATCTTTCAGCGAAGTACGATAAAAGGCTTCTTGTCTGTGCACGAAAAATCATCAGCAAAAGGGATAGTAGAATATTACTCCATTTTGAAGCAGATGCTTTCGATACCAATGACGAACATGACTCTGACTTCATCACGAGGATCAGTGATAATTCGATAGAGCATTTGTTCCCCAATCCTCTTGTTGCAAATTTGGAATTGAAGGATTTGGCAGAAATATTTGGTTTTGTGGAAAGATTAATCCAAATTCTTTCGGATCTTGAAGGGAATGTTGAACGCGTTGATGATAGTAGCAATGAGGCAACAACAAATAAGCAAAAAGCTATCACAATGCAAACAAATACATTCTCCTTAAAACTGAAGATGGATTTCGGAAATATTAATGTCAGCATATTGCCTATCAGTTTTGATGATGCCTCCGGGCTTAAGATTGGTAGGATTAATGGTAATATTGGCAATGAAGTCTTTGAAGTAAAACCGAGTCGTCTTTTAACTAAGGATATTCCAGAAATTGTTGTGAAGCACCCTGACTCTGAAGAACTATCTACGCCAGTAGCGAGGAAAGTTATTGTCGACAACATTAGTTTGAATCTTTCGCAGCATGTCATACTAGGGTTTTTCAATGACATCAAGTCACTCAAATCACTAATGGAGAAAGACAGGCGCAAAACTTTGAACGTCAAAACAATTACAGACGCATCCAAAAAGGTCAAGATAGTCGATGGTCGCTCCACGCGCGTATCTCTAGCTGTTGAGATCAAGTCTATCGAATGTATCTTGAACATGGAGGATAAGTTAGGTGTGTTCAATTTGGACTTTCGAGGAGTCGATGCCAAGTTTGTCAATGAGATCGTGCAAACTTCTATAAATGCAGTTAATATTTCAAGGGATTTTTCCGATATCGATGAGAACGTCAAATATGTTTCGATAATACACAGAGCGAATCCTCTTTTAAAGGTAAGTTTTACGCTGTCTAGAAATTTGAGTTTTAAAAGTGTTAACAATGATCTAGGACCGCCCGATGATGTTTTTTGAGATAGCTAACGGAAATATTAATGAAGCAAGACTCTGGAACGTTGCATTTGAATATCACGTTCGTCTTCTTCGACTCTTTGAATCTGACGCACCAGACGAAACTGGCTCGGAAACAATGGAAGGCGAACCTTCAGTTGTAAGCGATGAAGACGGTGAATTGGATGACTCTACTTCAACTATTCGCGAACAGGCGTTGAAGTTCCCAGTCTACTTCATTGACTGTGTCATCGGGCTGTCCCCTTTTGAACTGCCTTCAAAAGGGCAATTTGTCGTGCGCGATGCGACTTCTCAATTGAAAAAACAATCTGACGGTGCTCTTAGCGTCGAATTTTTCGTCCGCAAATCGGCGTTGGTTCTGGTGGATGATATACAACACCTGGAAGGGGCAGGGAGTATAAACCAGTTAACTGGGGGATATGGCCGTTCTCATTCATCGTTAGATCAAATTGAATTCTTACTCAAACAAGGATATGTTCCCGTTGGCTCGATTTCCTCGACTGTTGCTAACTTGCATATTTCAAGGAAGAATCTCGAACCGAATGTACAGTTGGAACTTTCCAGCGAGCTTCTAGTACTGGAGACATGTGCTGATTCAACTCAGACCCTCATTCAGTTAATAAATGGGTTGAAATCACCAGTTGATGCAGAGGATGATATAAAATATCACACGGAAGTACTTCCGGTCGATGTTTTGGGTAGTATTGACGAAAAAGCATTCAAAGATTTCGAACAACCGGTTGTTTCTGATATCTCGAATGTGGATTTTGTTTCTGATGACCTTCCTTCGAACTTGGATTTCGTCGAGAGTTACTATGCTGACAAGGCTTCAAAATCTAATTGGAGTAACTCCCCTTCGGTTGCTTTTAGTGCTCCTGGTGAATATACTAAAGCGGATTTATTATTAGATCAAGATTTAAGCATTCTCGCTCAAAGAAGCACCAGTGGTACGTCCAAGAATGGATCAGTAATTGAGCCAGAAGATTCCGCTCAAAGGAAGTTTGCGGTTTTTGAACAGAGAGCTCATTCACATGAATCAATGCTGGATATTTCCGAAGATCATTTTTCCAAGACACATAGCGACATTTTGGTAGAAAGTGTGGGAGATAATGCTACCCCCGTGAGAAGTTTGGATAGTAGTAATAGTGACATGTCGACGGAAGAAGAACGGCAGAGTGTAAGTGATCATGCATTAAACGGCAATAATGCTAGTGGTGGTAGTCCATCAACCAACACGCAGCAGAAGGCGAAGCGCAAGCGTTTGGTTCCGTTAGCAAGGCTTAGTGTGAGCAAAGTGAAGAGAGTAACATGGAATCTTCATGACGGGTATGATTGGGCGCACACACAAGATGCTATCAGCAACGCTGTTAATAAGGTCGAAATCAAGGCTACAGAAGCACATAATGATGTGTTGAATCATGAGGCAGTCAATTCTAATGACGAAGTGGTAATAAAGGATAATTTTGACAATGATTTAAATGAGTTATATAATGCGGAAGTCGGGGGTACTCATGGTGCTGAACACGTTGACGGTCGGGGTCATCCCCAGGTGATTGGTGATCTGTTATTTAACTCTATTTATATTGGCATCCCCAAGGGAGAAGATCCAAGTTCTCTTCGGCAAGACATCAACAAAGAAATTAATGACGATTCAAGTGATGTGACTAGCATAGCAAGTACCACTGAAACAGCAAAGTCAAGATCAGCGGGTAAACGACCGATATCAAGGCAACAGCGAGATTCAACAAGAAGAAAACTGAAGCTCAAGAGATCAAAGTATAATAAGGCTAAGATTGAGTGTTATGATTTTGATGCATCTGTTTTGATTTATGCCAATGTGAATGACCGTGAAAGGAAGACCGGTGTTGTGGAAGGGGAAGAAGGAAAACTATTGAATCGGGTTGACCTAAGAATACGAGATTTTGAGATTATAGATAATGTGCCGACTTCTACTTGGAACAAGTTTGTGACGTATATGAGAAGCTCAGGAGATCGTGAGAGTGACGCCAATATGATTCATATTATTGTGGATAATGTTCAGCCAATAGCTGACATTGCGACTTCAGAAGCTATTTTAAATGTTTTTGTTCTTCCATTGAGGTTACATGTGGATCAAGATACCTTGGATTTTTTGACAAGATTCTTTGAGTTTAAAGATGAACGGTTTTTGGAAGATGGTAGGAAAGACGAAGAGCTTTTTATTCAAAAAGTGGATATCAGGTCTGTTCGAGTTAAACTTGATTACAAACCGAAAAAAGTGGACTATCGCGGTTTGAAATCTGGTCATATTACCGAGTTTATGAATTTCTTCATTCTTGACGAAGCTGAAATGGTGCTCAGAAGGACAGTACTTTATGGTGTTCCAGGCATACCCCGCCTTGCGCAGATGCTACACGGAATATGGATGCCAGATATTCGATCCACCCAACTGGGCGATGTTCTTGCCGGTATCGCTCCAGTCAGATCGTTGTTACGACTAGGTAGCGGTGTGAAGGACCTGGTTGTGGTGCCTGTTCGAGAATATAAGAAAGACGGTAGAATCATTAGAAGTTTACAGAAAGGAGCGTGGACGTTCGCACGAAATACTACCAACGAAATGGTCAAATTTGGGGCGAAATTAGCTGCAGGGACGCAGACCATTTTGGAGTCAGCCGAGCAGGCTATGGGGGGTACAGGATCGTCTGGACGTGGGGACGGAGATGACCAAGATCACAGCAAGGGTAGACCACAAAGAAGCTATATCTCTCCCTACAGCGATGATGTTAACTACAGTCCAGATCACGATGATGATGAATTTGATTCTGATAGCTACAGCAATGGGGAAGACGATAACACTAACAATCGTTTGTCCTCTGATAAAAAGAAGGCTATTAGCTTATATGCGGACCAACCAAGTGGGGTCACCCAAGGTCTGCAGGTGGCATACACGAGCTTGGGTCGCAATCTTCATTTGGCCAAAGAAGCCGTTGGTGATATTGGCAGCGATGCGGCAGATAGAGGTGGGAATGCGCAAGATGCCGCTCGGGCAGTTGCAAAGGCTGCTCCAATTGCATTAATCCGACCAGTTATTGGAGCGACAGAAGCAGTCAGTAAGACTCTTTTGGGAGTTACCAACCAGATTGATCCACGACAAATGCGTGATATGGAAGATGTAAGTCTTTGATTTTTTTTGATTTTTTTTTTTTTTTTTTTTTTTTTTTTTTTTTTTTTTTGGTCCAGTAAACGTTATACTAACAGTCTGATCTAGAAATATAAGTCTAGCCGACGACAAGGGAACTAAGAATTAAAAGTCCATCCGACGGAGATAACTTTTGCCTGGGCGAATGCATATCAGTTAGTTCGTTTCTTTAAGCGGTTCACTAATTATTAAAGGGTCAAATAAATATCTATATTAATACAATTGAGGACGCAAAGACTCTCGTCTCTGCTGTCTTCGCTGATGACTTTCACGTTGTTCTCTCGTTATCTGCTCGATAGCCCGTTGGATTTCTCCTAGGAATCGTTCGAAGGAGTCTGCTGAGCCTTTCTCCTTGGTAAAAACAGCTGCAGAAACACCACGGATGGTTTGAACTTGAATTCGGAAGCGAGACGAGCGAACTTTCAAAACATTCCGTGAAGAGATTGTTGCACGGATGAGCGATTGTGCATGATCTTCACTAATTCTAGTAATTCCATACTGTTTCCAGTGAACCAAAATTTCCATAATGACTTGGCGCAACCGAACAACTGGGAGAGTTGAATATACTGTCTTCTTTACAGGTTCAGCAGCTGGCTTTTCGGTATGACTAAGCATCTTCATAAACCAGTTCTGTTTCACCTCATTGCTAGGAGTTCTCGTAGCCTGCGGAGTATCCACCCATGGCGAGGAAGCTGGAGCAGGAGGCGGTGGTCTCTTTGCTACCAATTTTTTCAGCAAAGTAGCACCTTTTGACTGTGGCTGTGATTGTTCAATCTTCTTGGTCTTAGCTTGACTCGAGGGTTCTTTGTTGACATCCTTAGACATGAGAGGCTTTCTCGTGGTAGTGGTTGTCGACTGCCGAGGAGGAAGGTCAACATGTTTTCTTTTCGGTTGCTGTATAGGAGCAACGTCTGCAGCTGTAGGTGGTGTAGGTGGCCGTTCCTGTTGAGGTCCTTCTGTCTGACGTTTCTCAACAACTAATGGAGGAGTGATGTTTCTATACGGTATCTCTTTTTCAGGATCAAACGTACTAGAACGCATTTTGAAGCTGTCGGTCTTCATTAACCCTGAGATTTGCAATCGACTGCTTTCTTCGAGTTCTGGTTCCCTAGAAAGAGAGTTCAATTCAGGTGGTTGGTAAAGACCCTTGCAAAGATCATGAGTGGAGTCAGTTTGAATCAATCTGTCGAGTTCACTCGCAAGGTCACTGGAATCGGTGTGATCTCTTCGGTTATTTCTTTGAATATAGCGGTACCGACTCTCCCTAGAAGGAGGGGATTGATGCCTTCTTCGGGGAGGGGAAGGGTTGATTTTTTGTTCAACTTCTTCCTCAATTGCATCAGCAAATCGGTCTTCTTCAAAGATTTTGGGCAGCGGGCCATTCTCCTGGGTCGCTGTTGATGTGGACGACTCGGTTGAATTGGCCGAGTTAGTCGACACTACAGAATAAGGACGGCTGCCGGGGTCAAATAAGCTTGCCCGCCGTTCAAGGGCCGAATCGTTCTGCACGGAGAACGCACGTCTCTCCGGGACTGGTCGCGTAGTAGCACTAGATACCGTTTCTATCGGATTCGAGACTGTTCGGGGGTTGGCTGGCGGTAGTTGTGGAGGTTTTGGAGTAAGGATTGGCCTCTCTTCGAAGGTGAAGTCAGCTTCGGATATTCTTGGCTTTTTGCAGACCACGTTCCCAGTTTTTTGTGTCGATTGCTGTTGCTGGTGATGAGGGTGGTAGCCAGTCTGAAGACGCTTGTGACTGGAAGAATAGGTGATGACTGAAGACTTGGATCCGTTGCGCGAGTGATTTGAGACCGATTTCTTGTTGGAATGGCCAAATGCGGTTGGTCTCGAAACAACGATAGATTGGGAGGACTTTCGTCGATGAGATTGGTTTATAGGCGGGTTGCTGTTGCGTTTGTGGTAATCGTCATTGTCGTGTCTATGATCGTGTCTATACTTCATGAGTAGGCAGTAGAAGGTTTTCTCTGAGTTGAGCTCATCAGCCAGGAGGTTGTTGATGATTCTCTCGCGGTCCTCGCCGTGCCACAGAGTTTGGAGGTTTTTGAGGATTTCGTCGTCAATTTCCTCACGGCAGCTGACGGGCTTAGCGACGTCACTTGTACCACTAGTCGTAGGCAATCTTCGGGCCTGTTTGTTTGCGGAGGTGGCTTTTCGTTGTGGGTATTTTTTCAGCAATGGATGCTTTAATATGCTCCTGATTGAAATTCGATCTTCCGGGTTGATTTGGAGCATCCGGTTGATCAGGTCCTTTGCCTCGACAGACAATTGTTCGGGCATTCGAAATTTGCCGGATTGGACTTTAAGCAGTAACCGTCTGATGTTTTCGTCGTCAAAGGGCAGATGGCCTGTCAGCAAGGCAAACAGGATGATTCCACATGACCAGATGTCGGATGGCCCTCCATGATAGTTCTTACCAGCTACGATTTCTGGGGATGCGTAATGGGGGGACCCACAGGACGTTTCAAGCATCCGATCATTTGTCTCGAGGGCGGCCATTCCGAAGTCAGCAATCTTGATGTTGCGGTCTTTATCCAACAGAAGGTTTTCCGGTTTGAGGTCGCGATGGCAGATGTTGAACTTGTGACAATAATCGACACCCTGGACGATTTGCCGAAAATAATTGACCGCTTCACGCTCTTCCAGTCGACCCTTTTTGATGAGATAGTCGAAGAGCTCTCCGCCCTCGATGTATTCGAGCACGAGGTATCTATGTAGCATGTTAGTAAAAAAGAAATAATGATAATAATACACACATTTCCTTCTCTCGTTTTCCAACTACTCACAATTCACCTTTATTTTCCCAGACATCATAAAGGGCCATGACATTCGGATGCTCGATCAACTTCATTATGATCACCTCGCGCTCAATTCCATATGGAAGCCCCTTCTGGGCCGCGTCGTCGAGCGATGCGCCAATGATCGACTTGGGCACGATCTTGACAGCTGCCAGCTGCCCGGTGGTGGAGTGTTTTGCCAGCCGAACTCTCCCGGAGGAACCGCGACCCAGGGTCCTTCCCAGACGCCAGGGCCCTACATGGGTCTTTGATTTACGCGAGCTGGAAGACAATCGCTTGTCAGTGGTGTTTGTAGCAGCCACTGCGGCAGCGACGGCAGCAGACATGGTTTGGAAATATTAGCAGGGGGTGTGGGAAGGAGCACGACTAAAAAAATACTGGTGAAACAAGAAAAAAAAGGACGTGAACTAAGAGTATATATATGTGTGTGTATACAGGCAAAAAAAAAAAAAAAAAAAACAGAAAAAGAAAAAGAAACAAATATGCGTCTAGAAGATATCAGGCGGATCTGCCGCGTAGATTTTTCTGTTGTTTCCTTTCTTTTCTTTTGTAGTTGTTGCTTTCTTTTTTTTTTTTTTTTGCTTATTTTCCAGTGTGCACATCATCCATCCAGGACCAACAAGAGCGGATGATATCCCACACATGTGGCCACCGGCGCATTCACAATGGTAATGTGCATTCTGATACGGGCAATCGTTACCGTGCGAATTCCAGCCATCTATAAAGGAGGCATGGGTTCCCACAAATCCGGTCGTTGGAATGTTTGGGTTCGTTTGTGTACCTCTTGCCCTTCCTGTCCGAGACAACATCAACAAACCTTCGCAGGAGTATTATTTGCGTGTTTCCCAATCCATTCAGACTTTAATACTACCGCTGCCAGCGTGGTCTGTGTGCCTGTTTAATACCGACAATAGTACCGGTGCCCCATTGTTGTGACTGGTCACCTGTCATGCATTCCTCATGCTGTCGATCCATGCGTTGTTGACTCGTTACCGCATTCGCCGACCCAGGTTGAGAGTGCTGTCACGGAATGCAGCTGCTGCGCTGCAGAGGCGACCGATCATCTCCTCGGGGAGCAGTTAGCCTCTTCTTTGTCCTTCTCCAAAAAAGAAGCAAAAGTGCTTTTGCGTCCTTTTCCGGAAAAAAAGAGGGCCCCGCTGTGTGCCCAGCGTTTCTGAGCTCGGGTCCGGGGTGATTGGAATGTATAGTTTTCTACTGCTATATAGTAGGGCTGCAGATCGCGGAAGCGGTACCTGAGTGATGTATTTTTGCCCTTCCCACCGGGTCACGGACAGTTTCATGAAAGCTGGTTCTGCGAGGTCCAATTGTGTGTTTTTCGCTGGAATGTATGATTATGTGCATAGCTATAGTAGAGTAGCAGATCACTGAAGCGTGTTTTAAAGTCCACAGGATAATGCTTGGTGGTAATGTAGCTACGTAGTATAGTCCCGGTGAAAAAAAAAAAAAAAAAAAAAAAGGTTGCTCCGCTGTGTGCGTATCTTGATTCAGACCTAACACTATATAGCAGCAAGTAAATCCCAACATCAGAAAGCGGGTTTGATTAGGGCTACAAAACCTCATTTAACTCACGTTGGGTGGCGGCAAAACGCTGCAGATAAGCTTCAATTTTGCGGATATTGCTCTGAACGGGTATATTCTTTCTACTTACTCTACAACATTTCACAACTGTTTTTCTCGCTGTGTACGGCAGAAAGCGCCGTCTACCTAGTTGCGGCGGCGTTTGCACACGCCGGGTCTGGTGGTGAGGGCAACCGCAGGGAAGTATGTGACAGCGTTTTGTCCGTCCGTTTGAAAACACTACTTACCTTTTCTTTCTTCCCAGGCTTTTAGCTAAGCCTGATCTACACTCAGCCTTGGCTTCATAAAAAAAAATGGAGCTTTGCATGTGTATTCCTCGAAAATTTAACCGAACACACACACTCTCACCCTCCACCTCAACGATCCTCACATTTTCAGGATGTCCGCCCATTCCCTCAAAACAAGCGTCATATAATAATCTGCGTCCACTCCATTCCGCCGCCGCTCCTCCCCATATTGATATCCGATGGCGTCGTTTCGAACTCCGCCCGCCTGCCTGCCTCGATAGTCTCTATTTGTTTTCTTGGTACTACCTCACCGCCGCGCTTAGTCAGCAGGGGCTAAGGTGGGTGGTGGTGGTGGTGGACGTCGGAGGACTGTAATGTTTTGTGTAAGGGCCACAACGACAACCACTCCCCATTTTAACGCACATATCATATTGAACACTGTGTTACGGTTAGAAGAGAACGGTGAAGCAAAATGTCGGCGTGGAAGATTACAAGAAGTGAGTAGTAGTTTGTATTTCTTGGAATGTGGCTTGTTAAAAAAAAAAAAAAAAAAAAAAAAAGATGGGGGATATCTCTCTCTCTCTCTCTCCATCCCGCTGTGCTTTTTTTTTTTTTTTTTTTATCATTATTATTATTACCATTATTACTTATTTATTTGTTGTTTTTTGTTCATCTTATGCTAACATGTCGCTACAGAACTCAAGGAAACACATTTGTCGTCTCCTTTCAGCGGTGGCAGTGCCAAAAACAGCATATCCCAGTCTCCATCAAGTGACGACATCAAAGCTGGAGCAGCTAACACGCCAACGCTCAACCCTCCGCTGGTGACAAAATCGTCGTCACACGCAAATACAGTCACAAGTGGTTCGAACGAAAAGAAACTGTCATCCGAAACTGTCAAGGAAGAAGCAACAACACCTGTAGAAAGCACCAGTAGAGCATCGCTTGAAACACAGTCGTCATCACCCAAAAAATATGGAAGTACATCATCCGTCAAACCAGGCTTGCTCGGTGTTTACATTGAATCCGCCAGTGGCCTGTCCTTACCACCGTCTATCGCGTCTGCTGCAGGCATGTCGTCATCGTCGTCGGCGGCGGCGAGTGTTGGGCTGGCCCAAAGCTTGTCGGCAGCCGGATCGATTTCTCCTCGAAAAAACCCACAACCGTCGTCGACATCGTCGCCAGCTGCTGCTGCTAGAAAACGACCACCCGTATATTTAGTCTTAGAATACGACAAGACGCAGGTGATCTTGGAAGCCACGTCAGGCACAGTCGATAACCCAGTGTGGGACCGTACGTCCAACTTTGATGTCTCCAGATTAGAAAAACTCACAATCCAGATCTACACCCGGGTGCCAATCTCATCATCCTCACAGGCTGCCGCAATCAACTCGTATTCAGAACAGGCCAACTCGCCGTTCATCGATAATACGCCAATGAGCGGAAGCCGTGTCAACTCACGCACCCACAAGAAATATGAAGACGTGTTCTTGGGGTCATGTAAGATATCAGCAGATTCCGGTGCGTCCAGCATCTGCAACGGGTGGCTGCCACTATCGTCGGGATCTGGGCAAATCAAAGTCAAGATTGACTTCAAGGCCAACAGAGATAAACATTTGACTATAGAAGATTTTGATTTACTCAAGGTGATTGGGAAAGGTTCGTTTGGTAAAGTGATGCAGGTTCGAAAGCATGACACCCAACGGATTTATGCACTCAAAACAATTAGAAAAGCACATATCATTTCTCGTTCAGAAGTCAACCACACGTTAGCAGAACGAACCGTGTTGGCGCAAATCGACAATCCGTTCATTGTGCCGTTGAAGTTTTCGTTCCAGTCACCAGAAAAGCTTTATCTGGTTTTAGCATTTGTTAACGGCGGGGAGCTGTTCCATCATCTTCAACGAGAGGGCCGCTTTGATCTCAATCGGTCCCGATTCTACACTGCTGAGCTTCTGTGTGCGTTAGAATGCTTGCATGAATACAACGTTATTTACCGGGATCTCAAGCCGGAGAACATCTTACTGGATTACACCGGACACATTGCATTGTGCGACTTCGGTTTGTGCAAGTTAAACATGGAAGGTCAAGACAAGACCAACACATTTTGCGGTACCCCCGAATATTTGGCTCCAGAGTTGCTGCTTGGACAGGGTTACTCCAAGGTGGTGGACTGGTGGACCCTTGGCGTTTTGTTCTATGAAATGTTGACGGGCCTACCGCCATTCTACGATCAGGATACCAATGAAATGTATCGCAAGATTTTGCAGGACCCATTGCGGTTCCCGGATGATATGGACAGAGAAGCACGATCACTCTTACAAGGGTTGTTACATAGAGACCCGAAAAAGAGGTTGGGTATTAACGGGGCTGCTGAGATCAAGTCTCATCCGTTCTTTGCTCAAATCGACTGGAAGAGATTGATGGCCAAAAAATATGCTGCTCCTTTCAAGCCTTCTGTTGAGTCTGCAACTGATACTTCCAACTTTGACCAAGAATTTACCTCTGAAGAGCCTACCGACTCTGTGGTCGACAAGGACTTTTATTTGTCTGAATCAGTTCAACAGCAGTTTGGAGGCTGGACCTATACAAACACAGACTCCAAATTGGCTAGTTCGGGTAGATGGTAAGTAGATAAAGAACAAACCAATAAAAAAATTTGAAAACAATATATTATTTTATTATCTCCAACAGTCTGTGTAAGAAGAATATGCATACTATTATTATTATGTGGGGTCCCAGGTATATATATACGGCGGAAATAAACCCGCCGCCGGTAAGTTGCCGGGGTTTTTGAAAATAGTGTTTCTGACGGATCGGTGTCCGAAAATTTATCAATCAGATAAGAAATAATCATATAACTAGAGCTATGAAGCTATACATCTGTGATCTCTCGCAGTAAATGAGAATTGTTCGGATCAACCATTAAATTAACAAAAAAAAAAAAAAAAAAAAAAAAA
>JAJLUR010000184.1:5965-28700 GCA_030674225.1 Blastobotrys terrestris | reverse complement strand
TTGTGTTAGGATTTTTCATCAAGTCTCACCTATTTGGGATTGAAAAAGATCAATACAATTGTTATCCCTATAAAACCGAACTAGCCCGTTGACCGCTATAAGGTCTTCACAGTAATTTATTTGCGCAAATAGGTATATATTTAGTAGAAACGTGTACGAATATGTAGTTAATAAATGAAGTGAAATAAAAAAAAAAAATCATCAATTTCGCGTTATGCACTAACAAAAATCAAAAGTTTTATCAAAAATTAATATCCTCTGTATGCATATATGCATAAATGCTGAAAAACAGACATAGTACTGAAGTTTGTCAGTTGGTGGGTAGCGTAGACCAATAGGTCTTCTTCTATATGCAAATGAGTGTAATTACTCAGAGCTATATATATGCACGTGCTTAATAAAACCTTGTAATGGCTAGAGCGTTCGGAAGAATCGTTAATTGTCGAGTCTATATCTATGTATGTAAAATATATTACCCAAATGCACAGTTTTTCAGTTAGTCTAGCTAGTTCAAAAGGCATTGCTCGAAATATGCATTACTGTATTCATGGTGTCCACCTACAGCCCCCAAGTATCTTTGGTATACACTTCCAGTAGAATTTATTCACTGCTATTCAGATAGAAGAACAAGCAAATTGAGCCGGCCTACTGCATTCACAGATTAATTCTCACTATCAGCCATTTGCGTATACCATTCCATCTCTCTCCTGTCTCCCACCACACTACTCTCAAACGCGTAACCTAAGAAAAAGATGATGCCAATTACACACAAATTTGAGGCATCAACAGGCTCTAATACGAGCGTGACGCAAGTGTAAGTGGGTGATCCTCAGATGTAAGGCTCTTTTCTCCCCATATGCTAATGTGGACCCAGTTGAAGACGATTTCAATTCCTCGACTATTGTACAGGTGGACTACGGCGCCTTCATTATCCCACCATCACCGCGCGACACACCGATTCATTCATATTGGCCGGAAGAATCAAAATGTTGCCATGTCTCAAGACAGATTCGGTTCACAGATCACGGCAATCGACTCGGATGAAGACTTTGACGATGAAACTTTGATACGGATGATAGAAGAGAAGCGAAAGGATGAGGGGAATCATGTCCGTAACGATATTAGCATGGATTATTCTGATTCCATGGATTCCTTGGACTTGGCAGAGCTGAACAATATGAGCGAGCGATGGGCTACTCAGCAGATGCAGCATAAGGACCAGTTTAAAATTGATTCCTCTCCTCCAATTCAGACAACTGATAAAGAGGATGGTGATGCTTCATATTTCAGAGCTGCAAATAGAGACAACAGTTATCCTCCGCCCCAACCGACAATTAGAGAGACCAGTTATCCTCTTCCCCAGCCAGCAACCAGGGAAAGTAGCTATCCTCCTCCTCAGCCGGCAATCAGGGAAAGTAGTTATCCTCCTCCTCAGCCAGCAATCCGGGAAAGTAGTTATCCTCCTCCACAGCCTGTCTCTAGAGATAACAATTACCCACGACATGCGCTCAGAATGAATGGAGATACTCCGCTCCCTGCAGTTAAAAAGAGCAGCGAATACACCTGGCCGTCATCACCGTCTTATCAGCAAAAGCCGACGCGGAATATTACTTTTGCACCGGTTGCTGAAGATGGAGATATGTATTCACTCGAGGACTTTCAAGAGGAAGATTATAACACCATTACAGATGAATCGCGAAGAAACCCTAAACGGAGCTGTACGACAAAGACCAAGGAAGAGTTACAGAATTCTATCTCTGAGGCAAAATCTGCGCAATCAGTTGACAACATCGTTCCGAAAACCGGAGATTTACCACCACTGTTCCTGTCTTCTGAACAACGTCAAGTCTTGCAAAAAGTTCAATCAGGCAGCAGCGTCTTTTTCACAGGTTCAGCAGGAACTGGTAAATCTGTTTTATTGCGTGAAATCATCAAAGCGCTCAAGACTAAATTCAATAAACCGAATTTCTTCAAGAATATCCCTGGAGCTCGTTCAGATGAATCAAATGCTGTTGCTGTTACAGCATCGACGGGACTAGCTGCTTGTAACATTGGTGGTATCACTCTTCATAGATTCGCGGGAATTGGCTTGGGTAGAGACGACGCAGAACAGATGGTCAAAAAAGTCAAACGAAATAGGAAAGTTATCCGCCGTTGGAAAAGCGTAAAAGTTCTGATCATTGATGAAGTATCAATGGTAGATGGTGAGCTTTTTGATAAATTAGAATACGTTGCCAGAAAAATTCGTCGAAATGAAAAACCGTTTGGAGGTATCCAACTAATCTTGACTGGTGATTTTTTCCAGTTACCACCAGTGCCAGAAAAGGATAAAATTGCAAAGTTCGCATTTGAGGCCGAGACCTGGTCGGCGGTTCTCAATGAAACATGTCAACTCTGTAAAGTCTTTCGTCAAAAGGACAACACTTTTTCAGCAATGTTAAACCAAATGAGAACCGGAAAGATGGCACAGGAAACTGTTGAAGCGTTTGAAAAACATTCACGACCCTTGACGGAAACCGGCCAGATCGAAGCTACGGAACTTTTCCCTCGCAAAGTTGACGTTGAACGGGCAAACAACAAGCGACTAGAAGCCTTAAAAGGAGATAAAGTTATTTATACTGCTCTGGATAATTATAAGGATGAGTATCTCAAACAAGCTCAATTGTTGGAAAACACGATAGCGCCTAAACACCTGGCCATCAAGGAAGGAGCTCAAGTGATGTCCATTAAAAACATCGACGAAACTTTGGTAAACGGTTCTGTTGGAACTGTGGTCGGATTTATGGATGAAAATACATATCATGGAATTTTGGGAGATGATTACGAAGAAGACGATGAAAATGACTCCATATTCGGTAAAAAGCCTCCAACTTTTAAGTCACTAGAAGATAGTTTAGTAAGGAAACTATCTGCACAGGAAGAAATGAAAGCGGCAGCTACTTACTGCGGTACAAAGTACCCGCTTGTAAGATTTCAGTATCCTGATGGAACTTTCCGAGAGGTCTTATTGAGCCCGGAAAAGTGGACAATTGACGATTACGATGGCAAAGTATTGGCATCTAGGGAACAAGTTCCGCTGATTTTAGCTTGGGCGCTATCTATTCATAAAGCACAGGGGCAAACTTTACAATATGTCAAAGTTGACTTGAACCGTGCCTTTGAAAAAGGTCAGGCGTATGTTGCATTAAGTCGAGCGACTAGTCTCGAAGGACTCCAGGTACTGGGGTTTTCAAAGAGTAAAGTAATGGTTCATCCAAAGGTTATTGACTTTTACGAATCGTTGAAAACGTATAATAATAACGATGCATAGATATATATTAACTATTATCACTTGGCCCCGATTGCCCATCCAAGACCGGATACCAACAAATTAGAAATTTGATCTCTTTTTCGTTCTCTGTCAGTATTATTATTATTATCGCTGCCGGAATTGTAGGTTTGATCAGAACCAAACGCTTCGTTATGGCGTTGTGATTGTGGTTCAACAAGTTGCTCATTTCGCTTCCAAGTTGATAATACAGATGCAATATTTTCTCGAGGACATATCAACAACGTACGAGAGAGAATGTTCATTTGGCGTTTCAATACCGCTCTCGGTGGGCGGCCGCTTTCCCAGTCTGGTGATATAAATTTACCAACTTGGAAACAAGCAGTCCAAGCTACTGAGGAGTCTCTCAACGTTGAAAGAGACAGTGCATATTCGTATGCTAGCGAAAAGTTTGTATCAATTAATGCGGCTTGAACACACATAGCACACACTCGGACCGGGATAGTATCCACGGGATGATTGAGAATGGACAACGTACTTTCGTCATTGGCGAATTTGGCTAGCGATTCAGCAATCACTGTTAGTAAAGATAATTCGGAGCAGGAATGCGGGTTCAGTTCCAGGACTCTATGGATGATGTATAATGGGTCTGACGCATGCTGCTTTATCTCCAACGGCTTCAAAGGCACACCCGGAGTCAAGGTAAGAGAGAATTGCGATAATTCATGTGTAGCGTATAGCAATGCACTTCGTTTGGAAAACTCGTCAGAGTCGTTGTCAGGGGACGACACAAATTCAAGGCAAGTTGCGGCCGACTTCATCTTACCCCTTGTCTTATTACCGTTTGTGGCCTGGTCATAAAACTGGTCGAAAGTCTTAAGAATAATGTTAAGAGGCGGTTGAGGGTAAAACTTGTGGACGAACCCAAAATCACCATGAGAGAGGGAGGCCTCAATCAACGCAGTATCAATCGCCTCAGTTGGAACCTTACCTAGAACTTGAACGTCCTTTTTCAGCCAATGTAGAACTGTATGAGCAGTATGGAAGTCTTTGCAGTTACGCAAATAGTCAGACACCACGTTTGTTTGTTCGTCGGGAGTAGCCGAGAGACGCAAGTATGCAACCTCTTTTAAGGTGACTTCAAACTGATTCGATAACTTAGCCATTGCTTGGATCATTTCGTTAAGGAACTGGAGGGCTTTCTCAGATCTTGCGGTGATGTTTGACTGCAGCAATGTCGTTAATGACGAAAAGTCAGTGGAAAGGTATATATCGTAATTGAGGTCATTCTTCGGATATTGCGAAGAGACTGGAATGGATTTTTGAATTGATTTCAGACTGGAGATACAGGCCTGATCCGTATTATTGCACAAGTAGCACGCGGCGATTATTGCACTTGAAATTGATCTTATGCTGGCCAAGGAAGACAATAGACTCAAGTTATTCACATTCTCGCCAATCCACGCATACAACCCGGACCAGTCATCGACGTATTCTAGATAGGGCACGACCAATTTTCTGATATCTCGCGAGACGACGGCTGGCGAGGTGTTTTCCAGCAGCTTGAACACGTTGCTTTTGGCATTGGTATTTTCGAATTCCGAGATTGTAAACCAACCAGAATAATATTGACGGTACAACGAGATCACACTGCTAATTCCATTCTGCCAGGGTCCCAGGCTCTCGGGTGTATATTTGAACTGCTGAATTACACCGCAGCATTCGTCTACTTGACGGCTTCGTATCTTTATCCATTTTGCGTAAGCGTCTTCTTCGTCACTGTCCCTCACCCACCCCAACTTTTCAGCTTTGGACTTCAGATAGCCTAGCAGAGCGTGGGTTCTTGCGTCTGTTTCTCTCGAAGGCAAGCTGACCTGTTCCTCCGGCAATTCGGAGGCCTGCTCCTCCAAGTTTTTCGTGAAGAGCTGGTGGACGACTAGTTCATAATAGCTGTCGATTGACTCTGGGAAAAGAACCAATGCCACCGTTAGTGCCGAATGCGGTGCATATGGGTCCTCGAGGTAATATTCCACATCGCTTCGAACGATCCTGCTAAACTGCGTAAAGCTAGCCCTGCTGGCGTGTTGAGCTAGCAGAATTAGTGACATGTTGTTTGTGTGTGGGCCTCTCCCCCCCCCCGGTGTAGTGGTGGTTGGGATTTTAAAGCTAAGTGTTGTATACCGCTAAGCGCCGGACTTGAGAAATCAGGTCCAAAGTGACGCCGAACAGGTAATTATAGGGGCATTAGATTTTTGTTTGAGCTGCTGTAGCAGTGTACCTACAGTCCAATTGTTCTTTTCATCCTAAGAAACAAAAGCAACCACGCTGCTGCTGTGCGTACAAAAAACAAGCAAACTAGAGGCTCTTTCTCTCTAGCTCGGGTACTTTTGCTTCTTTCCTTTCTACGGAAGAAGAAGCCTGTCTGCAAGTCAATAGGTGTACCCCATATCCTCCAATTGCCCGGTTATATATATACACATATACAGTCTGGCCCTTCAGGGATCAGTTTAGTGATACGAGCTCGAGATTCTGTCACAGCCGTGCCGGCGCGCCGATGATCTACTATCGGCCGCCTGGTGCCGATGACCTCGGTACTTTTTTGAAAACGAACCGGTTCCAGATTCGATGCTTAGGCTGGCTCTGATGTCAATGGGCCCCAGGGAACTAGGGGAAGTTGGGGCCGGAGAGCGGACATCGTGATCAGTGCTAGCCAGCGCCTTATTCTGGCTGGCGCTTGGCGATGTACTGGCTATGAGACTGCTTCCAGCAACGGACAGATTGATAATGGCGATCCTAGCCGAGGACCTCCACCCCCACTCGGGAGGGATGCGGGCCGAAGTGATTCTCGGAGAAGGAGTAGAAAGTATATATAAGTGTGTGAATACGGACAGATGGCTGCAGACGGTACATATATATCTGCGAGATGGGCTTGAAGGTGCTGTATGAAAACCAGGAGCCGGAGAAAACGAACATCGACCGGTTCCGCAGACGAATCAACGCTGTCTACCACCGAAACCTCCGGACTTACAAGGACCTGTATGATTGGTCCATAGAAAACACCAGCAACTTTTGGAAGGAATGCTTCCTGTTTTCGGACATTGTGTATCAAGGCACTGTGCCAGACCAGGTGGTTGATGAGACTGTGGGGATGACACGAATCCCAGACTGGTTCCCGGGGATCAAGCTGAATTACGGCGAAAACATGCTCAAGGCCGATGGCCACAATAGACCCGACGACAAAGTGGCGGTGATCCCGGTGACTGAAGGCGGAAACGTCCATCCGGGCGTCACATATGGCGAGCTCCGTCGTCGAGTGGGTATTCTCTCCAACGCCATGAGGGCGGCTGGCATAAAGAAGGGCGATCGAGTCGGGGTGGTGGCCTGCAACAGCGTGCTGGCACTCTGTGTGTGCTTGTCTGCTGCCACGATTGGGGCGATTATGACATTATCCAGCCCGGACATCGGCATCAAGGGCATCTTGGATCGTCTGGTGCAGGTTGATCCCTCCATCGTCTTTTTCGACCAATTTTCCACTTACAACGGCAGGGTTAACGATTTGACCGGACGGGTGCAGAAGATTTATGAAGGGCTGCAGGAGTGCCAGAGCTATAAGCACACCGTCATTCTGAACGCTGGGGACGATCAACGACTGACCCAAAGATCCTCCATTGCAGCGGAGACCATTGCGGACTTCCAGAAACGGGCCCCGTCTTCCGAATTGGTGTTTGAACCGCTCAACTTTAGAGACCCGGCAGCCATCGTCTATTCCTCCGGGACAACTGGACCGCCCAAATGCATCGTCCATTGTGCCGGTGCGCTGACGCTGGTGCCCCAGATCCAAGGGCTTCTACATTGTGAAATCGACCGCGACTCCACATATATGCAATTCACCACCACCGGCTGGATCATGTATTACATGGGAATGCTATGTCCGTTGACCGTAGGAGCAACAGCAGTCATGTATGACGGCTCCCCGTTCTATCGAAACCCGACTGAATTCATCAAGTTGCTGGGGAAACTAAAAGTGACCCATTTGGGCACCAGTCCCCGGTATCTTTCTGAGATCAAGAGCAGAGGGCTCAACCCGCGAGACATTACAGATCTTTCTTCCATGAAGCTGCTCACAGTCACCGGGATGCCCATGCCGCAACAAGTGTCTGAATGGGTCTACGAGTCCGGGTTCCCAGCCAATGTTCGACTGGCCGACAGTTCAGGGGGAACAGAGCTTGCCGCATGCTTTGTGCACGGAAACGCCATCTCGCCAGTCTATGCGGGCAAGATGCAGGCACCCTGTCTCGGGTTCAAGATCGCAGCCATGGACAACATCAAGCTTCAAGAAGACGAGTCGTGTGGACCAATTGACCCCGTACCAGTCGCTGCCGGAGAGTCGGGCGAATTGTGCTGCGTCAAGGCATTCCCTAGCATGCCAGTAACGTTTTGGGGCGAAGGCGGAGACGCCAAATACCAGAAGGCATATTTCAACCGGTTCACGGGCGTGTGGAGTCAGGGCGATTTCATCACAATCGACCCTAGCGGGATCACAATCATCGGTCGTTCAGACGGTGTGCTGAATCCGTCTGGGATTCGGTTCGGCTCAGGCGACATCTACTCCATTGTCTCCAAATTCAACCAGATTGAGGACGCTGTGTGCGTGGGACAGAAGCGACCAGCCGACGTCGATGAACAGGTGGTGCTCTTTGTCAAGATGAAGGAGCAGCAGGTGCTGACGCCCCAACTGCAGAGGCTGCTCAAGCAGAAGATTGCATCCGACCTGAGCATGCGTCATGTGCCCAAATACATCTTCGAAACCCCTGAGATCACCGCAACGGTGACGGGAAAGAAGGTGGAGACCCCAGTCAAACAGATCATCAGCGGCAAGAAAATCACCCCCTCGAGCTCGCTGGCAAACCCACACACCCTCGACTATTACTACAAGTTTGTAAACATCGAAGCCATCTCTAATAGCACCACAGCCAAGCTGTAGAACCTCCTGTAATGTAATGTGTATTTTTATTGACCAATTCAACTCTCCACGGTAAGGTAGCTCTGCGAAACCCCGTGCAAACTCTGCCTCCGGCGGCTTCTTTTTTCTCCGAAAAGAAGCAAAAAAGGTAGCTCTGCGAGGCAATTCCTTTCGCCCCTCGCGATTAGTGCCCTCTCCAGTTTGCTAAAGAATAACGCCCACACCCACCCAAGCTCGAGCTCGATATCGATACCGTTCAGCCGTGCGGTGAAAAAAATAACACCCAAAAAATGCGAACTTCCCAACGCAGAGTGGAGGAGCCCAGGACCACCTCCGAACACAATGACGATGGATGAAGAAAGAATCATCGAGGAACGCGTGGGGATCACGGAGGTGAACTATAGACGGATCGCCAAGCTGTTCCAGACCGCAGCGGTGGACGGTGGAGCAGACGACAAGACGCTGACGCAGCTGGAGCAGGAGCTGTCGTCATACGAATCGCTGCTATCCAAGCTGCAGCTCGAGGTCAACATGAACAAACGGGAAATGGACCACTACGCGGCGGAGACGCAAAAGAAGTCAGAGATGATGGATGAGCTGTGCGTCCAGACTGAGGAGCTCAGGACCCGCATGATGGAGGCGTCCAGTAACAGGAAGGAGAAGGAGGCCTACAACGACCTGATTGCAGAGATGATCCGGCCAAAGAAGGTGCTCATGGCGGACCCAGACGACCCGGAGAAGCAGATCCAGATTGTGGCCCAGCTGAATACGTCGCGAGAGGACGATCTAGAGCTGACAGCCAACCTGGAGACCGAGATCGAGGAGCTCACCCAGACCAAACAGCACTACCTGGCCCAGTGGCAGGCCCGGAAGCAGGGCTTCGAGCACATGATGGACGCTATCAACTCCTTCCGGACAAGCGTACTAGCCGAGGATGATGACGATAGATCGCCCCGTGAGGCTCAGGAAGACCCTGAGTCGCCTGTGAACAATGATGACGTACCTATGTCAGATGACGCCGGTGGGGCTCAGGGGGACGACTCCACCACCAACGGTGCGGAGGGCGACCGCATGGACACTTCCTCCTAACCTGATGCTGAGGATGGCAATGACGTCTCTGGAACGAGCCCGCCTGAACTATTGGCGCTACCAGCTCCGTCATGTCGACGAGATGCTTGCCTTCCAGTGGTACCCGCATCACCAGCGTGAGCAGGTCGAGCGGTACCGCACTCTTGTGGCGCTCAAATTGGAACAATGTAAGAGTAGAGCTAATTGATTCTTCGCTGTGTACACTTTGGGGCGTGTGGTGTTTCTTCTGTGTCGCAGAGCTACCTTTTTTTGCTACTTTTTCGGAGAAAAAAAGAAGCCGTCGGGGGCCACGCTAGCCTGTTAGTTCTCGACAGTGGAACAGTCGTTGCTTTGGAGGCTTGTGGCTGGGGGAGGGTTTCCGCGGTAGATTGGTGTAGAGAGCAAAGTGGAAAGGGGAAACGGTAAGTCGGGAAATGCTAAACGGCTAAAGAAAGATACATGCGAGTGATAATAAGTGTACGAAGTATCCGTGTAGAGACCACACTGACAGAAGGAGCTCAGAACGGTGACAGGGTGCGGATGGGAAAAGGATATTATAGACGGTTTGGGCAATGGTTGAAACCGATTAGCACTCTTGTCCAGATAAGCCTACACGTCTGCGTCCACTAAAGACGACCAGCTGAAGACGTTAAATCAGGAAGTTGAATAGAATCACATGAATGTAACTCCTAGTTAATGAGGCGGATACAGCCAGAAATTGAGGGCTGTTTGTTCGTCACCTGCAATGAGGGAAAATTCGTCTAGAGAAGCCATCGTCCTCAATAACCGGACCTAGGCTCAACGAAAGGTAGCATGTTGTCACAACCTGCATCAGGACACACAGACAAAGCATCGTAGGATGAGGTGCCTCCGGCGGCTTCTTTTTTCTCCGAAAAGAAGCAAAAAAGGTAGCTCTGCGAGGCTATTCTAGTGCTTTTGCTTCTTTTCTGGAAAAGAAGGCCGCCCGCAGGGCAATACACGTCTCAAGTAGCCTCCGGCGGCTTCTTTTTTCTCCGAAAAGAAGCAAAAAAGGTAGCTCTGCGAGGCAAGACCAATGCTTCTGTTTCTTTCGCAGGGCGGTATCTTCTGGAGACAAACCGAGTCTTGGTACATCCACCAGACAATAGGTGTGACTGAAAAGAGGGATGGCGATTGGAGTGATTGCACAGATGACTCTATTACACGCCATGTTCACTCAGAAGCGATAAGGGCGATCTAGGAGTCCAACAAAGAACATCCGCTCCTAGGTAATCGGGTTATAGATATATTGCCTACCAAGACACAATTGTACATTAACTACGGCTCTCAGAAAACAGGTGTCTCGTATTGCCCTGCGGGCGGCCTTCTTTTCTAGAAAAGAAGCAAAAGCACGAGTGGCAGAAGAATGCCTCGCAGAGCTACCTTTTTTGCTTCTTTTCGGAGAAAAAAGAAGCCGCCGGAGGCTACTTGGGCCGTGTATTGCCCTGCGGGCGGCCTTCTTTTCTAGAAAAGAAGCAAAAGCACTGGAATTGGCTGGCAGAGCTTTTTTTCGGAGTAAAACGAAGCAGCGATTTTCGCGGAACCACGTGACCGGCTTGTGTTCTCGCAGAGAGGCAGGTGAGACTGCCGATCGCTTAAGATAATAGTGTTTCACTGGCTGCACGCGCACGGCCCCCTGAGCAGGGGTTGCAAATAATATTATTTAGTGAGGACGAAGTGTATATATAGAGAAAATAAATAGGGCCGGTAGCGTGCGGTAGTGCCACACAGACACACACACTACACGATATGAGCGAGAAGGGGCCAAACGGCCACACCAGCCAGACAGGCGACAGCAGCAGCGCGAGTCCGCAGCAGCAACACCACCACCACAACCACCACCAGAGTAGTAGTAGCATCAGCAGCATCGGCAGCAGCAGCGGTAGTGGTAGTAGTAGTAGTAGCCAACGCGACCACACAAACAGCCATAACCCTGGACCCATTGCAACGTCGCTGCTGCAGGGACTGTTCCCAGGGGGACTGCCCAGAGACGACAACTAGAGGTCGTCTGAATAGGCGCTCTGGAGCGATGTGGATGAGATGGGCTTGGTCTGGTCCAGACAGCCCCAGCCGTTGGGGCTGACGACGTAGCACAGAGACGAGCCCAGGATGGATGACGATTCTGCGACACCGAACATCTCCTTGAACTTCTTCTGACACGCGATCGCGGTGATGCGCTTGTTGCGGTCCTTGGTGAGCTCGGCCGAGATGAACTTCCACTTCGCCCGCTCACCCGTCTCCAGCAGCTCCTTGAGACACTCTGCATCCTCCTTGTCCCAGCTCACGGGCACGTCAGCGGGAGGTGGAGGCGGTGGGGCAGCAGCCAGATGATGATGATGATGATGAGGGGGGAAGTCCTCTGTGAGCTGCTGGAAGCGGACCTGGGCCGCGTGCTCGGACTCGAGCTTTGCGATGGACGCAATCTCGTGCCACGACTTGTTCTCTTTCCGTAGTTGTATAATTAATGAATCCTGTTCGGGCGTGTAGTAGCCAGAGAAGAACCCCCCCTTGCGCAACATCGATATCTGGCCCGTTGGGGCGGCAGGTGGTGGTGGAGGGGGAGGAGGAGGAGCGGGGATTGCAGACGAAGCAGGAGGATAGGTGAAGGTGAACTGAGAGCCAAACGGTTGCTGCTGGGGGGCGGTGGGGGGGATTTGCTGAGGATGCGACGACATCTTGGATGCCTCGTCCACCCCACCGTTATTACCACCAGAGGCAGCGGCAGCAGCAGGGGACGAATTGTGGGTGCTGTTGTTGTTGCCCTTCAGATGCATGGACATGATGTTCTCCAACGACGACTTGGGGCTGGCGGACGACACAATGGAGGGGATGGCCACGGGACCCGTGGTGGAGGCCGTGGCATGGCTGGTATAAGTAGGCGGGGCGTTGTGGCCGTAGTAGGGCGGGAAGTTCATAAGATTATTGCGGTCTATGCAGCTAACTCTAATTCGCAGCTGCTGGGGTGAGGATGGAAATTTTTTCCCTTATATAATAACACGCTCTCCCCGGCAGGGAAAATAATATCCAGAAATAATATTTGTGCTGATGCATGCGTCTCCTACGATCCTCCTCACGCGTCATGCACCTGACCTCAGGATGCTATAGACGCTGCCGTTTATAGGGGGAGGGGGTCTGCAATATCTGTTACGATGCGTTAAGCGCTGTGCTATTTAATTATTATATAAAGAGACCTCTCTCCCCCTCCCTTCCTTTCTTTTTTTTTTTTTTTTTTTTTTTTTTTTTTTTTTTGTACGTTCACTCTTAGTTAGTTAGTTGCTCTCTCTCTCTCTCTCTGCCACACTACTGTACCGTACCCACCACCACTACCACCACATACCCACTTCCCACCACCACCACCACCACCTCTCCTCATCTCTGTGGTGATATACCTACTAGGAACACTCACATTTCTTTTGGCCCCGCCACCAGACTTTTTTTTTTTTTTCTTTTTTTTTTTTTCAAACAGGGTAACATGTGCACGAAATGCAATTAGCGCGTGTGGAATGGACTTTGGCTGAAAAAGAAAATATCCCTGCTACTGCTGCTGCTGCTGCTCCCTAAAACTCTCTCCGTTCCCTCCTGGAAAGAGGTACTTACTACAGATATTATGCGCTGTGCTTCCCTGTTTAAGGTTTCACCCTATCGTCCAGGGTCGGCTAGCATCTCACACACAGGTCTCACTCTTCGCGGCCGGATCCGGCAGCCGGGTCCGTCGATCCGTTAACGCTGCTAGTTCTCATTTCTTTTTCTTTTTTTTTTCTTTTTTTTTTAGCGCGCTACACAACCCTAATTAAAAATCACCTGCAACTCTATTTTCTCGTTCGACGCCGCAGACGCTTCATCAGTCGTCCGCCTTCGGTTGGTGCCACTGCTGTCTCTGGTGGGACGCTTCGACGTCGCAATGTGTGCAGCAGCTTGCTCGCGAGGGACCGAAGTTGCTGTTCCTCGTCGTTGTCCGTCTCCAACTGCGCCTCCTCCCTCTCCTCCTCGTTGTGGTTTACAGTGCTGTTCTCCAACACCAGTCTCTCCGCAGACTTTTTCCTATAGACGCTCATCCCCCATCCGGCCTCCTCCATTGACGGAGACGGCGAGCAATATGCTGCATTGTTGTTGTTGTTGCTGGTGGACGGTGTCTTGGGTGTGTTGGCTGAATTCGCCGACACCGGCTGCAGGGCCCCCGAATGGCTGTTGTGGTGGTGCTGGTGGTGCTGGTGCTGGTGGAAGTGTTCACTCGCGGTGGTGGTGGTGGTGGTGGTGGTAGCAGCAGAAGACGACGGCGACTTGAGCTCAATCTCAAAGTCGTCGTCGAGCGCCAGCTTCTCGTGGAGACGGTTCTGCCAGTCCACAATGCTGAACTTGGCCCGCTGCTCCGTCTCACAACGACGTCCGCCACACGACACCCTCGAGCCCGGCGTCTTGTTGCGACAGCGCACCGTGTAGCTCCGCATCGACCTGCTCCCCGAGCTCGTCAAGGGCGACAGCACCGGCGACGAGTTGGTGTGGCAGGGCACCGGACTGCTGTGGGTCTCCGTCGCCTCCACATCCTGCAATGGCTCGAAGTTGACGTTGTCAACCGCGGGTAGTTGCACCCCGCCCGACGACATGGACACGCTGGATGGGTCCGAGTCCACCACTGACGAGTTGCCCACAACCCCGTTGAGCACGTTGCACTCGTGCACAATGTCCTGGCGCAGTCCGTTGCGCACCCGCTGGCGCTGTCCCCGTCGTTGTCGCCTGCTCGTGTCCTTGCGGGACCTGCCCTTCGTCTGCATCCTCGTCTTCCACGGTCGCTGGCCATTCAGGCCCAGCAGCTCGTCCTCCTCGCTCTCTGACGCTGGCAGCGGCGATGTCGCCTCGTCCCCCGCTTCAAAGCTGTCCTCAATGGTCCATTGCGATTCAATCATAGCGAGTGTGTCCGGTTAAGTGCGCAGTAAACATTGGTCTCCCCCAAACCTTATCCATGGCGCACCAATTCGCGGGAACGGCAGTGGGTCGGGGTGGCCTCTTGAGGCAGGCCGTTGGAGGCACATTGCCCTGCGGGCGGCCTTCTTTTCTAGAAAAGAAGCAAAAGCACTGGATTTGCCTCGCACGGCTACCCGCCGGAGGCTACGCGGGTGGTGTATTGCCCTGCGGGCGGCCTTCTTTTCTAGAAAAGAAGCAAAAGCACTGGAATTGCCTCGCACAGCTACCCGCCGGAGGCTCTGTGGGCTGTGTATTGCCCTGCGGGCGGCCTTCTTTTCTAGAAAAGAAGCAAAAGCACTAGAATTGCCTCGCAGAGCTACCTTTTTTGCTTCTTTTCGGAGAAAAAAGAAGCCGCCGGAGGCTACGCGGGCCGTGTATATAGACATAGATCTCTTCTCCAGCTTTACTCTTTTGGCAAGAGGGCTGGAATGGGTTAGGCTATGTATGTAGCTTGCTAGCTAGTTCACTCCTCATACTCTGCCATGCTATGCGCAAATGGAGGTTGAAAGAGTTTTAGACTACCAAGTAACATGTTCGATTCTATTTCTATCGTTTGATTTCGTCGTGATTGCGGCGTTTTTCTAGAAAGATGCACTGCAGTCAGTGTGTAGGAGCAAGTCTTGTCATGATCTGTTCATATCACTAAAAGCTGGTAAGCTCCTTCCACCTATGCATATATCTCGAAGCGACTGCCAGTTTCATGGTATTACGGGAGTTGTAGTTAGCTATAGGTGGTTCGATGGAAGTGCTCAATTCATGATCAGGTTTTTGACAGTGCATGTATGTGGTAAAACATGTGCATTGAGCTCGGGAGGAGGATGTCAGATCCAAAGGTTTTCATGACACCACACGAGGTAACTGGATATGGGGAACAGTAGGAACGACTATGTTTTCACAGCACCACGTGACATATGTACTCGTGATAATTGAGTTCAAAAAGGTAAACAGGTGTAAGTTTACACCGCACCGGTTTCCATAGACGGTTTTTGTACGGACGTTGTTTGAGCTGAAAAGTTTTCACGGCACCACGTGATAACACCAGGTGGATTTTTTGAGCCCAATGGAACTGGACTATCTCAGAGCAACAGCAGTTTTCATGACTCTGCGTGGGATAGTTGGCTATCGACGGTTCGGTACGGCCCACTGACAGTTTACATTTCACGGCACCACGTGACTCCGTCTTCTATTTAGAGAGTTTGCCAGAAAGATTTTGGAGCAGCTGTTTTTCCAAGTTATCAAAAAATAGATAAATGGCAGTGGGGGAGACCCATAGGGCCAATGGTAGTTTAAATTTTCACGGAACCTCTCTGTGAGCTGAGCGTAACGAGAAAAAAAAATACTAGGACAGCAGGCTTTTCAGGACACTACATGAATGTATTAATTTTCACTGCATAACGTGATAGAATCAGCCGTGCGTTGAATTCAAGTTTTTCAGGTAGTCTGCTATAAACTGTCTAATACCGACGATGGGAAGCTTACAGTTCATAGGTCGTGCATTGGTGCCCCAATTGAAAAGGCTGAGAAAATTGTTTTTCATGTCATAATGCCCATTTAATTGTAGTTGCCTACGTCGGTTCCAGCTGGTCTTTCGAAAAATAAACTGTACTGCTTAAATCTTTAACTGTTCTTGGCTGCTGCTTAGGGATGACTATGCATATGCTTTTGCTACTTTTCTAGAAAAGAAGCAAACCCGCAGGGCAATACGAAGTCTCCGGCTAAAGAAGCAAAAAAGGTAGCCATGCGAGGCCCACGTTGATCTCAGAAACGTAGGAGACGGTGTCAGGTGTATCGAGGCACTAGAGCTTCCAAGGTTCCACCGACTGCACACAATCGACAGGGAAATCATAAAACCCAAGCTTTGGTCACATTCCCAAAGAGACTGCCAGACTCCGTCCAATGTCATCACACAATTCATCAGCTACTTCATTACATATTCAAATGTACATACGGGCGGGCATTGATTTTGGCTTGTGGGTTCGGCATCAGGGAGATGGCTTATCGCCCGTCCGTTTAAATGGCAGATGGATGTATATTTTTACCATCCACATATATTGCCCTGTGTGACAGATGAACAACCGAGTTACATTTCCAATAGCCAGGAGATGTAATTGAGTTGTCCACGGAATCTCCAACATAGACCATAGGAAGCCTCCACTGACGATAATGACGCATCCAGCGAAAATAACGGTAAATTATCGGGAAAACGCATCGCTACCAAATTATATACTCCCTGCACGATCTATTTACGAAGATTCAGAATTCCAGCCTACCACAGACAAAACACATCGGCGTGTTATTGGATAGTAAGGGGGGGGGGAGAGACCTGATCCAAATCTGCCGGAAGAAGGAGAATGCGCGATTCTCACCGGATAAATTCCCTTGGTGTTTCTGTGTCCGGTGATAGATATGCTATTTGTACTACGTCTAAGCTACCTCCACTGAGCAAGACCTGACCCCGCTTCACACATGAGGGGTTGTGCCCGAACAAGGGGAATAGGCCATTGGTACCGGATCAGATTTCAGACGCATCCTTGCTGGTTTTGAATTTTTGTTTTTTTCTCTTTTGCTTGGGTCCACAGAATCTTTCCCACGGTTTCTTGGTGCTTTTTTAAACAAAAGGTTGGTGTATCCCGCAGATTGGTAAACGGAATCAACCCCCCAACTCCAGCTTCCCCATCGCCTTATTTAAAAACCCTGAGTGTTCCACAAAGCAAAGATCACTATGAAAGAAGCTAAGCCTGCAGCTCAATTTATCGTTCACCAACAGGAGAAGGTTCGACAGAGTCTGCCGTTTGATGACAAACGAGACTTTGCCAACGCGGAGAAGGGCTTCAAGGGCCGTCTCGACCCCAACATCATCAAGAATGACAAAGGCGACGTTGTGTGGAATAATGACGCCTACAAATTCCTTCAGGAAAATTCACCACACACGGCTAATCCGAGTCTGTGGCGTCAGTCACAGCTTGCCCAGCTGGATGGACTCTATCTAGTCACAGATGGTATCTACCAGGTGCGCGGGCTTGATCTCTCTAACACAACCTTAATTGAAGGGGACGAAGGTCTTATCATCATCGATCCGCTCACTACAAAGGAGACCGGGGCGGCTGCATTCGCCCTCTACCAGGAGCATTGTGGAAAAGACAGGGCTATTAAGGCTATCATCTATACGCACTCCCACGTTGACCACTTTGGTGGAGTTAAAGGCTTTGTCACGGAGGAGGAAGTCGCCAAAAACGATATCAAGATCATTGCACCCGAGGGCTTTCTTGAACATGCTGTATCTGAGAACGTGTTTACGGGCACTGCCATGAGCCGACGTGCTTCGTACATGTACGGTGCGGCCCTTAGTCGAGGACCCAGGGGCCAAATAGGTGCTGGGCTCGGCCAAACTGTGTCGACCGGGGCTATAACCCTCATTGCACCCAATGTGCACGTTAGTCGTACTGGAGAAAAGTTAACTATTGACGGCGTCGATATTGTATTTCAGATGGCACCGGACACTGAGGCCCCTGCCGAGATGCTGATGTACTTCCCCAAGTTCAAAGCGTTGTGTGCTGCTGAGGATGCTACCCACACCTTCCACAACATATTGACATTGCGTGGTGCAGTGGTTCGTGATCCACATGGCTGGGCAAAGTACTTGACAGAGACAATTGACCTCTTTGGGGGCCGAGCTGAACTGGTTTTCGCATCCCATCACTGGCCGACCTGGGGTTCTGACAACGTCGTCGAGTTCCTTACCTCTCAGCGTGACCTGTATGCGTATGTGCACGACCAGACGCTCCGTCTACTCAACAAGGGCTATACGGGTCCTGAGATTGCTGAGATGATGACCTTACCGCCGGCGCTTGATAAAGCCTGGAATGCTCGCGGCTACTATGGCTCTATCAGTCATAATGTCAAAGCCATATATCAGCGCTACATGGGCTGGTTTGACGGCAATCCGGCCCATCTATGGGAGCACACCCCTGTAGAGAGGGCTAAGCGCTACATCGAGCTTGCTGGGGGATCAGAGCAAATGGTCAAGAAGGGCCGTGAGGCATTCAATGCGGGTGATCTCCGCTGGGCAGCCGAGGTTCTGAACCATGTTGTCTTCGCTGAACCCGACAACTTGGATGCCCGAACTCTATTGGCCGACGTCTATGAGCAGCTAGGCTACGGCTCAGAGAACGGGCCGTGGAGGAACTTTTTCATCTCAGGAACATCCGAATTGCGCCATGGGAACTTTGGGACGCCTACACAGTCAGCGTCCGCAGACGTGGTGACGCAGTTGAGACCTGAGATGTTGTTCGACGCCCTTTCTGTACAAATCAATGGCCCCGAAGCGTGCAAAAAGAAGCTATCCATTGACATCGTTATCACTGATGTCGGAAACACCTACCGTCTATGGCTGTCGAATGGTGCGTTGATCTATAGCACCGCCCCTCAGGCTAGTGGTAGCGACGTAACCCTGACAGGCACTACTAAGCAGATTACCGCTCTGGCTGTTTATGGGCCCGATTCTGCGGCCCTGGAGAAAGCTGGCATCAAAGTTGATGGAGACCGCAGCGCACTTGGCACCCTTTCGTCCGTCCTCGATCCGGGTGACCCCAACTTCAACATCGTCATTCCATAGGTCGATATAACAGACAGTACTGTAACCAACATAACTAAACATTCTGCGTATGCCCTGCGGGCGGCCTTCTTTTCCAGAAAAGAAGCAAAAACACTGTGTCAAAGGCATTTTAGATAATCAATGCGAAGTGCTAAAAGTAATACCCGTAAGAATTACGGCTATATTCTATTGTAACCGAGTTCTTTATTATTCGAGTTACTAAAACGGATCAGGTACCGGTATACAATTCAATAAAAATAGATGTATTGCTGTTTATAGGCATGGTTTGAAGCAAGCTGCATACGAGGACCGAGCAGAATGGACGATGATAACAGGGAATTATGCCGACAAATTATATGGAAACGTTTTAGAATCCTGTAAGAACAGGAATATATTCCTATCCGCAAAGAGAATTATTCAGGAACAGGAAACAAAACTATGATCGCGTAACGAAAAACTCATACTAAAGTGATATAAAACCGACCACATGGAGGTCACATGTATAGATAATGATCAACCGGTGGCTGGTTCGTTCACTGGACCGCACATTATTAATTTTTTATATTTCACTTCTTTATGCATACTTGAAAAGACTTACTATCTGCGAATTATATACACAAACTAGGAGTATATAAATATAGGCTTCACAGGAAACCTATACGCATAGAAACTAATTAATATCCACCTACCACGTGTTTCAATGTTCCTGTTACCATAAGTTTTCAAAAATCTCTATCATTTGCCTCTGAACGCCACATCGTAGCATGGTTTCTTGGCCAAAATAATAGATGCAGTGATGATATACAATAAATGCCAACTTCATGCTAGTTATGGACCGAAACCCAGAGTGACTTACGTACCGTATAATCACAAAGAAATAACGTACGATTACTACAAGCTTGAAAGACTTGAAGATGCCGCATACATAGACTTCAACCGTACGCAAACAATGCGTATCTGCATACAATAACAATAATGATAAAATATGGAATATGCATGTGCACATGAACAGTTGGTGTCACACTTGAGGAAACACACTGTAGTGATGTTTAAGACGGAACATAGTGCATGCATGAATTTAAAAAGGTAGACCGGGTATTGTTCAGAAAAGTATATGATTTTAGATGGCGGATAGTAGAAAACGCTTTGAAGCTGTAACAGACAAAATAAATTCAACAAACCAAACCCCAAACGAATGTAAGAGTGTTCAGAATTGTCGTCATGTCCGTATAAAATACAAAATGACCAACGACGAACGGGAGGAATCCAGACGTAAAAAGTTCTCTGGAAAGCTTTTTATATTCGCACAAAAATTATCACCAAAAAAAGTTAACAAACAGCAAATTTCTACAACTATTAGGTCATACGGTAGACCAATGGCAGCTCAGTGTTGGACACACACACCTATCTCATACAACAGCAGAAGCAGGTGATGCAAAGCGCTTTCATATACGACTGAGAATTGCATGAGTCGTAAGTAGCGGGGTCCATGTGTTTCCCCCGAAGCAAAATCACCACAAGTCCACAGCTCCACGTGATCCCAGCCTCGCAGAGCTACCTTTTTTGCTTCTTTTCGGAGAAAAAAGAAGCCGCCGGAGGCTACGCATTGCCCTGCGGGCGGCCTTCTTTTCTAGAAAAGAAGCAAAAGCACTGGCCTCGCTTCGGAGAGCCACCATCTCGGAGGCTACGCTGAGTTCCTATCTAATGCATCTCCGACGCTATCTGCGCCGCACCTCCGCATTACCTGAGTCAGCAAGTTAAGCGGGGCCGGGCAAAAATAGCCGCGAAGGAGACATATATATATAGGGAGGCCCAGATTAGCTATTGGGAGCACAAGACACCGAAACACACGTAACAACAACATAGCATGAGCAGCGGAGAGAGGGCTAAAGTACTGCTAGTGGGCTCTGGAGGCGTCGGGACGATTGCATCGCTAGGACTGGAGAAATCAGGGCGAGCGGAGGTGACGTCGGTGCTGCGATCAGACTACGCAAGGGTGAAGGAGTCCGGATTCGAGATTGAGTCCATCCCATACGGCCCCCTGCACGGCTGGAGACCGAGCCACATCGCTCCCAGCGTTGCCGAGGCGTTTGAGAGCCACGGCCCTTTTGACTACATTATTGTGTGCACCAAAGTGCTCCCGGAGATCCTCCCGACCGAACGGCTGATAGCGCCCGCAGTGACAGCCCATCGCACCGTCATTGTGCTGTTCCAGAACGGCATAGGCATCGAGGAGCCCGTGGCTGAAGCGTTCCCCGACAACGTCGTGCTCTCCGGCGCGTCCATGGTCAGCGCCCACAACCTCGAGGGAAAGATTGTGCAACATGAGCCGGATCACGTGACGGTGGGATACTACAGTTCCAAAGGCTTCACGGAGCCGTTCCTGAAGGACGCCAACGAGCGGTTCTGCGAGCTGTACAGTGCGTCGGGGGCGGTAGCGGAGCCCACGACGGCGCTCAATTACACCCGATGGCGGAAGCTGGTGTACAACACGTGTGTGAACACCACCTGCGCCCTCATCAGGGCAGACACCGCCCACACCTTCCACAGCGGGGTGGAGGACAAGCTGATCATGCCGGCGATGCAGGAGCTCAAGGCAATCGCCCGGTCGGACGGGGTGGAGCTTCCGGACGACATTGACCGCACCATGCTGCAGTCCGACGACCACACCTTCGCCATCCCGAGCATGGCCGTGGACGTCCAGAAGGGCAACCCGATGGAGCTGGAGGTGATTCTCGGGAACCCGCTGCGGGTGGCCCGTCGAAACCACGTGAGCACACCCATCCTGAGTGTGCTATATGAACTGCTCCGCGGCGTCCAGTTTGGATTCATGGAGCAGCGCGGGCTGGTGACGCTGCCAAAAGAGCCGCCCCACCGGGCACAGGGGGACGTGCCGCTATATAGACGTGATGCTAAGTAGACCTATTATTCTTCTTCTTCCTCTAACCAGCTATTTTCGACTGTCTGGCGGACCCGCTTGCTGTACTGGCTGCGGTGGTCGCGATACAGATTTGCCGCCTCCACGTTCGCAGGCGACGACGTGTTGGGGTCGTTGAGCAGACTCTGGATCGACGTCAGAATCGCCGCCACATCGTACGTAGGGCTCCACCTGTTCTGGAGAATGTCCAGACACAGCTCGCCCGACGCATAAACGTTGGGGTGGAACATCTCCGACAGGAACTTCACCGTTGGCGGCTTGTTTGGATACTGCTCGTCGAACTGCATCACCAGTCGGAACGTGCCGTCCTCGAACGGCGTGTCTGAGGGCCCGATGATGACGGCGTTCCAGGTCATGACGTTGTCGGCCACGGGACTGGCGGAGACCCCTCCGGGCGCATCCTGTTGCATGCGCTGTGTATGTTAGTTCAGACTGTCTTTCCACGCTCCACGACGGCTACTCACCTTGAAGTCTCGCATTAATCTTCTACGGGCGGTGGTGGACATGGTTAGTAGGGCTGCTGGGTGGTGGCGGAGGGAAAGAAAGTGTCGTCCTTTCTTTTTCGCCTTATCGGCCTCTCCCCCCGACAACACAAAGTTAGCGCTAGCGCCGCACCCCTCCAGTGTGCCTCCGGCGGCTTCTTTTTTTATCCGAAAAGAAGCAAAAAAGGCAGCTCTGCGAGGCCACAGTGCTTTTGCTTCTTTTCTAGAGAAGAAGGTCGCCGTTTACGTAGACGCTGGGGGGAGCCACGTGCAAGCTCTCGGGTGCACTGGGGATTTTCCGCAGACCGTGTGGGTTCAGGTGCGTGCGTGTGTTTAGAAAGCCCGTGAGACAGGAGGGAGACCCTCCAGTCTAGGGAAGAGAGAAAGAGAGAGAGAGAGAGAAAAAAAAAAAAAAAAAAGGAGAAATCCTGGGGGATTGGCC
>JAJLUR010000183.1:12824-28854 GCA_030674225.1 Blastobotrys terrestris | reverse complement strand
AAAAAAAAAAAAGGTTCTGATATCGACAGCTTTGTTGCAAACTTTAAAACTAGCGAAAATATGGGATGATGTGGGATTAAGAGTAAAAATTCAAAAATGAGACACAGCTAGCGTGGGTTTTTACGTGAGTAGCGTTGCAAATAGCTATAATGGGGTGCTGTTACGCAGATTCGCTCCTGGGTGGTGCTTCCGAAAAAGAAAAAGAAACAATGGGGCATAGCACATACCAGCTCGGAGCCGACGTATCAGAGCGCGCAGAAAAAAACTGAAGTACTAAAAAAAAAAAAAAAAAGAAAAAAGCGAGAACAAAAAAGTGACGATAGAAGCACAAAAAGCTACGTTGTAATACTGTGTTATTATATTATTATAGCATTTTCAAAGAAATGTTCAGCTGGTTCAGAAGAATAAAAAACGAAGTTGAGCTGTAGAGGTTTCTTTTGAGCGCCTTTTTAATATCCTCTCTCGATTGAGACAAGATCTCAGACATGTCTAGGTCTGGAGCAGAGCAATTAAAGACTGAGGGGTGTATGAAGCGTACCTAACGAGTTGGCACCTCATGTCTGTTGTATTATTATTAATTCAAATGCATGAGGGTTTCATTTTTAAATAGCCCGAACTCGTGGATTCCTCCCTCTCTATTATTTTTATCGTTGCCATCGCTACTACCCATTTTGGAACCCTGCGACTATTCTGACGATCCTATATGCATTGTACAGCCTCGGAAGCGGCAGACTGACCGTGAGCATGCTTTTGGCTATCATTGATGGTCTATCTGATAGGGAGAGGAAGGTGAGGTTACCACTACAAGCTACAAAAGAAGGATATCGTGGTCATCTTTATATCCAACATAGGAATAAACAAGCTGGATCGAAACAGAACTCCTGTCTCGGAGTAACAATTAAGCACCCTCGGCACCATCGGGAATGCCACTGAGCTGAAGATGATGAAAAGCAGCATGCAATAGAACATCAACGAGCAAAAAAGCAGAAGCGATTACTGAAAATGCAAATAGTTTTGTATGGCTGAATGTACTAGGCAATAGGGGGAGGGAGTCCGCGAACACGGAAGTAGCATCGTATTTATTTTCTTTTTTTGTAAACAACTTCGCTAACTGCAAATTTGACCTCGTTTCAGATAGCTGCATATTTTATGCATTATCCGTGTACTTGCATGACTACAAAACCCGAGTGACAGCGATCATCATTAGTTGCCCCCTATAGCCTATGAATTTTTTTGTTTTGTCTTTAAATACGGTCAGGCGGGGATTGGCAAAATAATTATTTCATATGAAATCCGTTAAGAATCCATGTTATAGTAGTTCATAAAGTTAGAACATGTGAAGCCAGGAATAATTGTATATCTCTATAACACTCTGCAGCGTGAAAATTACCAGGGATAGGGATAGTCTTTGTAATCCTTATCGAGACGAAAATTCACTGGTATCGGCTTTTTTTTAATTTTGTCGAAGATCGCCTGAATGTGGCGGTCGTCTACCAACTCCACCGTATTAGGATTCCACTGAGGGGCCCTTGGTGGTTTACTCACCAGTCGAGCAGTCACACCTTCAACGTAATCAGCCATCTCCATTACGATTGCACATAGAGAAGCATCAACAACTAATGCTTCTTTAATTGACCACCTCTCCTTTCGAGAGCGATTGAGTAACTCTAACGTAAGTTTGATACTGGTTGGTGAACGCTCTCGTAGCGTTGCAAGGACACTGGAACAAAATTTTTGCTCAACAGGACTCTTTTCGAGACGCGCTATAATTTCCTCAACCCGTGATGGTTCAAAGCATTCGTTTATGACGTTAACTCGCTCAGGACCGAATTTAGGTGTATAATCTTCCGGCGGCTGGGGAGGATAACAAGCTACGTCTAACAAGGCCTTGACTTTTCCAAAATTTTCTTCCTTGTCGTCTCCAAACTTGAGCAAGGATAGCTGCGAATAGAATGCATCCAAATCCTTGGAATCAATATAATGACTTGCAATGCCAGTTTGCAGGTTATCAAACCCATCCAACGTATCGCTTGTTAAAGCCAAATAACGACCTAAATTTTTGTCCATTTTCGATAAGAAAAACGATGACCCAACATCAGTGAAAAAGCCAATCCGAGTTTCAGGCATTGCGACCTTTGTTCGTTCAGTTGCAATTCTAAATGAACCATGTACACTAATTCCTACGCCACCTCCCATATTAATCCCGTCCATAAGGCTGATGAACGGTTTGGGATAAACCGCAATGATATGGTTCAGCGCAAACTCTTCACTAAGTGATTCTATTAATTCCGGGTTCAATTTACCGCCTAGGCTGGTGACTTCACTAGCTCCTTCAGCGACGTCGCCACCTGCGGAAAATGCCTTCGATCCCGCGCCTTCAATGAACACAGCCTTTACAGAGCCATCGTCCTTCCACAGGTTCAACTGATAGAGTAACGAAGCACTCATGTCGTGGGTTAGAGCATTCAGTTTTCTGGCTCTGTCAAGGAGTATTCTCCCAATGCCGTTGCGTTCTATTCTATACTTGATAAATCCATTGGCAGCAGATATCTCCCCCGGCCATTTAACCTTGGCTTTTAACGGCATTGCTTCGTTTCTAGGTGTGTAACGAACCGGTGCTAGTGCGAATCTACCCCACTTTACGTCTTTCCGCGTAGGTTTCGTTACGATCGTGATCGGCCCGCCGACACGTAGTCTAGATCTAAGTTTGGCTGATGGAGAGAGAGTACGGTAGCCAGCCAGGGTAGTATGTATTGAGAGCTTATTTTAACAGGTTAAGCTGTGCAGATGCATATGATTAAGTACGCTAATTGCACCATTTTGATCAATACACATGGGTATGGCTATACAATTGATTAGCAGTAGTTATACCATATTTCTTACCTTTCTTTTTTTATTTCACTTCAATTATTAACTGTGCATACATATTCGTACATGTATCTACTAAATATGTACCTATTTGCGCAAATAAATTACCTGTGAAGTCGTTATAGTGGTCAATGGGCTAACCCGGTTTTATAGAGCGATAACAATTGTATGCAATATTGATCCTTTTCAACACGCGTACGTTTCTGCTGTTAATCAGAAAGACTAGCTACTAGCTATGTACATGCATATTGCACTCAATGCGTATGCATCTTCCTAAAACAATCTGTACTACATGCCCACAAAAGTACCCCTCAGAGAGAGAGAGAAAAAAAAAAAGAAGATAGTGAGAGTATGGTAGGGAGGAATTCCGCACTCAACATATAGTAGCTTTCATATGATGGCAATCACCGTCCCTCAATCTTATCGGACCTGTTCTTACCGGGACCGATATCTCCGACCCTCAAAAATGCGGGGAAGGCGGCAACCACTTTGCAGCTGGGCTAACAGCAACTCTCCGCTCACCAGTTATATAAATACTACCAACGTGTGCTGGTACTTCCAAGAATATCGTAATTATCAAGAACTAAGAGAACATGCCGTCTACAAAAGTTTATGTTGCAGGTGTCGGAATGACTGAATTCATTAAGCCGCGGGACTTGGTCCCATACGAAGATATGGGCTGTGAAGCCGCAGTTAAGGCTTTATTGGACGCTGGGATCACTTATGACGAAGTACAATCTGCTGTAGCAGCTTTTTGTTACGGTGATTCCTGTTCTGGGCAGCGAGTCCTATACCAACTTGGTATGACGGGTATTCCAATTATGAACGTCAACAACAATTGTTCTACAGGGTCGACAGCTATTTATAATGCACGAACGTTGGTTGCATCAGGTGCATACGATTGCGTATTGTGTGTTGGATTCGAAAAGATGGAAAGAGGATCTTTGGGGTCAAAATGGATGGACAGAACCAATCCGATTGGTCAGATGGGAAGAATGATGTTTGAAACTAAAGAAGCCTCAAAGGGGCCGCTGGCATGCCAGTTTTTTGCCAATGCTGGTATTGACTATTGTGATAAGAACGGCGGATCATATGACGCAATGGCAATGATCGCTGAAGCTAATCATAGACATTCGGCTAAGAACCCGTACAGCCAGTTTAAGGACGTTTACACTTTAGACCAAATTAAAAAGTCGCCATCGGTTCATGGCCCTGTCACTAAATTGCAGTGTTGTCCTACATCCGACGGCGCAGCAGCAGCAGTGATTGTCTCTGAGCGCTTTTTGACCAGTCATCCAAACTTGAAGAATCAGGCGATCGAAATTGCAGGTCAATCTATGAAAACTGACACTGCAAGTACCTTCAGTACGTCTTCGATTGACTTGATCGGATATGACATGACCCAGAAGGCGGCGAAGGAAACGTTTGCACAAGCTGGAATCACTCCTGATGACGTTCAAGTTGTGGAGGTCCATGACTGTTTCGCACCAAATGAATTAGTGGTCATCGACGCATTGGGATTGTGTGAACCAGGAAAGGCTTGTGAGTTCGTCCAACAGGGCAACAACACATATGGCGGTAAGTATGTGATCAATCCATCAGGAGGGCTAATAAGCAAGGGACATCCGTTGGAAGCTACTGGGTTGGCCCAATGTGCGGAACTAGTATGGCATCTCCGTGGGTGGGCTGTTAATAGGGCTGTACCAAAGACCCGATACTGCCTTCAGCATAACGTCGGTCTGGGTGGAGCTGTTGTGGTGGGTATTTATAAGAGACCAGATGGGTCGGTCGCACCAGAAAACAACCCTGAGCAAAACGACGGTAGATCCCGACTAGGGTACAACCCGGCCATTGAAACACACCCTATCACGAAAGAAATGTTAAGGAAGGTACAAGCGAACGAAAGAAATGACTATATCTTCAAGGGCTCAACCCTGTTTAAGGAGGCGAATCTTTAAGGTTACTCAAATTACTATTATAATTCACTAGGTATAAAATATCAATTTTTTATTTTATTTTTAACCCTGGCGGGAAGGAGTGTTAAATTTTAGGCATTAAGAAAGTGTTCAATTGTTTTTTAAAACAAAAAAAAAAAAAGTCCTCTTGACTCGTAGAGTTTCAAGCTGTGTACTGACATGACGTATTTTGCCTTGAGACCGAAACTTATTTATTATTTATTTTTAATTGATTTTTTTAAAAAATATCGATGCAGACGTGAACTACCTGTAACTAGTCCAGAAATGCTTTACAACTAAGCATTCTACCCATCCGGATGAACTATGCATAGTAAAACAAGCGTTGCCGGCACCATTCGTCGAACACTACTCCTTTGATAGCCTTGATGATTGAGAATATGCGTATCTCAGATACCATGCAGACCTATTGAACATTACCCGAAGGGATAGCGTGCGTAAACCATATATTATGGCATCGGACGACCATACAATACTCGCGAACACTTTTATGCATGTGCATCACTGTATGAAGAATCGTTATACAGATACCTAAGGACGTCCACAAAAAAAGGAATCGGTACTTTATTCATTCCAGATCAGTAGTATGCATAATTTTTTTTTTTTTTTTTTTTTAGGGAGGGGTGTGGGAAGAGAAAGATCAGTCTCAAATCTTTAACACCGCATGGATCGCAGGTCGCCTTAATGGCTATAACTATCAACACTATAGCCACTCTGGTGATAAATGGGAACTATGCATAATTAGCCGTAAGATAGTGCACAGAAAACAGGAATTCCCCCACTATGCATATCAGATAATAAGCTACTGATTATAACATCTCTACTTCGCTAAACCTAATTATTCCTGCAACTGTTACGTGGCAATGACGTAACCTCCTAGGTTCCAATTATTATCTTTTTATTAATAATATAATAATATTATTGTTGTTACTATTTTCCGCTTAAGGGTTTGACGTATCATTACAGGCATATCCACTTACCCGATAAGTACAAATAACCGCCTACACCCCTCCCGCAAGTTGAAAATGGCGACGCAATTGTGCTATTATCCCCAATAGATTATCTATCTTTATATAATTATGTAGTTTCAAAACGGTCCAAAAAAGCGCCAAAAAATAAATAAATAAAAACAATAAAGCGTACCCCACAACAAACTGCCTAGCCTCGGGTTGAAGTTGGCATTCAGTAACGAAGAGACGTACATACTTTGTCCTCCAACTCTGGCTCCTCTATCTCATACTATCCTCCGCTTAAATAGCTAGTTGGCTAGTGAAATTATATTATGCATATCACAGAATTTTTAGAGAGCAGTCCTCCCCGCTGTAATTACAGTCTTCGGCTAAAATCGCAGTGACGATCATTTCTATCTGCGCCCAAAGACCGTTACGGATTAAGAAACGGGAGTCCGACAGTGAAAAATTGCCGACTTCAACTTTTCCGAACAAGGCGAAACCTATGACACATGTTCTCAGTCTGTGCATTTGTTGGTATATGTTGGTATACACATATATAAAATTTCTGTAAAATAAAAGTCAATAACAGGGCGGATGGAAAGAACTCCGTCGGCATGGCATACTATGCATATACATTTCTTTCTTCCCTTCCTTCCTCCCCCTCCCATCCTCCCGTCTCATCTCCACCAACATTTTTTAAGAAAAAGAAAAAATTAATTAAAAGAAAAATTTACCCACCTGTGACCATCGGTGATCTTCACGTCTAGCTAATCTAGAAATTTTTTAATGCCATACGCGTGTGTGCTGAGATAGTGCCTTAAAACCTTCCTAAAGGAACCGAAACAGACCGTTATCTATATGGTCTTCAAACCTTGGGAAACCAGAGGTTGCATTTACTCGTTATCGTATGTACGCAGTCCTATCTTTTGTGCCGGTTTGGGCGATAGCGGTAAACTGTAGCCAATATTTCTGCGTCAAAGACAAAAGTCGGGGTAGCAGTGAGATATGGAAGGTGGGCGGTAAAGCTGATTGGTGGGATAATACCCGGCGGCAAAACTGCCCCGCGCTGCCGATGACATAATGGACGTTAAAGGCGAAGGTGTTTTAGCTAGTCTATAAAGAAGCCATGATCGCAACGAGATCCGTCTCGTAAACGGCTTAAACAACTTGGATTTAGTTTGCATAGCTTATATATTTTTTACAGATATATTTGCTCTCCGTTTAATCAAAACTAATCCAGTAGATCATCAGGGCCTAAAAAAAAAAGATAAAATCCGGTCATCCAGAAAAAAAAAAAAAAAAAAATTCATAAGGAAGCAAAAAATTAAGAAAATGGGTGCTCCAGACGTCGTTATACACCAACATCAGTACCAACCAGATCCTGATCTTAAAAAACCATCTGTTCAAGATGTTCAGGATGCACTTGATTTGGCTGATATGGGACATGCTCCCGCCATGAAAAGAAAATTCAACATGCTAAGTATGTTCGCATTGGCATTTAGTGTCTTGGGGACCTGGTCAACATTTGCGCAGGATTTAGACTCCGGGTTGCAAAATGGTGGATCTATCGCTATTTTATGGGGTTTATGTTTAGTAACCGCCTGCAACCTTTGTGTTTGTCTCTCTTTAGGCGAAATGTGCAGTGCGATGCCTACTGCTCTTGGACAAGCGTACTGGATTCATAGGCTTCATCCAACCCGTTTTGGTCGTTTCGTTTCATACATGTGTGCCTGGACAAATACATTCGGATGGTGGACCCTGACTGCATCACAAAACGCATTTATGACAAATTTTCTTCTCGAGATGAGGGTTATCTTCGCGCCAAATTGGTCTGGTGCAACAAGCGGTTGGTTGCAGTTTGTCGTCTATGTAGGTGTCACCGCTACGTTCACTGTCATTAACATTGTTGCGTGCAAAGGCGACAAGGTTTTGCCCTGGCTAAACAATGCTGTGGGTATCCAATTCGGCACTCTTATGATTGTGTTTGCACTTGCTCTACTTATTTCCGTTGGTGTACATGATAACCTTGACTTCCAGAACGCAAAATTCGTGTTTGGCAACTGGATCAATGAGACAGGGTGGCCCGACGGTGTTGTTTGGTTTACTGGTCTTTTGCAGGCTGCATATGGTTTGACTGCATTTGACTCAGTTATTCATATGGTTGAAGAAATCCCGGCTCCGAGACGGAACGTGCCGCGGGTTTTGTATCTTGCTGTGATATTCGGTGCGGTGACCGGTGGTTTGTTCATGGTTGTTTGTTTGTTCTGTATTCAAGACATCCAGTCGTTGCTTGATAGCCCGACTGGACTGCCGTTTGTACAACTGGTAACTAGCACGGTAGGAAAGGGCGGCGGCGCAGCATTGATTGCATTGTTCATCTGTAATGGTCTCGGTCAGGGAATTAGCATCATGACATCGGCATCCAGACTTACTTGGGGCTTTGCTAGAGACGGTGGACTGCCATGGAGTAATTATTTTGCTCATATTGACCCATTTTGGCACTCACCAGCCCGTGCGTTATGGGGTGAAGGTATTATAATCGGTCTTGTGGGTGTACTCTACCTTTTTGCAGAAACAGTCTTACAAGCGATCCTTAGTGTGAGCACTATTGCTCTGACTATATCCTATGGACTCCCAATTGCAGTCCTTCTGTTTAAAGGTAGAGATACGCTACCTTCCCCATCTTTTTCTCTTGGGAGGTACGGAATGTTCTTCAATATTGTTAGTGTCATCTACTGTGGCGTCACTACTGTCTTCTTCTTTTTCCCAGAAACAATGAACCCAAGTCCTGCTGATATGAACTATGCTATTGCCGTTTTCGGTGTAATGCTTATTATTTCGGTTGCATTTTGGTTCATTAAAGGCTCCAGCACTTATCTTCAAACAGACGAAGCCCAGATTGAAATGCTCAGAGCCCAAGAATTGGAGCATGCTGAAGAGGAATATAACACCAGTTAGGTAATGGTGACTTCGGAGGACTAGACACTGTTGTTTATTTTATGTTTTCAAGACAAAAAATCTTATTTATTTGCAGGCTATATATATGTGTATTATAACTGACTTTCTTTGTACTTTCTTATTGGCATCTTCGATGTGTGCATCCATCGATCTCGAAGTTTTTTTATGCATATCTGCAAAAATAAACGCACTCAATTAGCTAGCACCTGGTACCAGTTCCCTCCAGTCTCCACTATATCCATGATGCTATTTGGTTGTATTAATCTGTCGGATTTGCGGATATCTCTCATCTTTTGTTGAATACTTGATGAGACCCTTTCAGCTCCCGTTCTAGCACCTTCTAAATTTGCGGAAGAGGGTCCGGTGCGAAGAAAAGCAAGGCGACCAACGAAATACAAAGGAACGTCCGAACACCATTCAAGATCATCAGTTAGGCAAGGTAAACCGCCGACTGTTTTTATTGGATACTTTTCCGAGATATCAGATAGGAAATCAATGCTACTGACGTCCGGTTGTGACCCAGTAGAGTAGTAGATATAATCGATGGGCTCTTGCAAAGAAGACTCTCCATCATTCAGTTTAACATCATTCCATTGTTTTCCATCAAAATCATAAGGTTCAATTGTGGAGTTTCTAAGTACCACCAATTTTCCCGACTCTTCGTGGAGTTTTAAGAGCCTTTGGTACTCGGGGTTTACTGAACCTCCATCCCTAGCATCTTGTATCATTTTCCATCTTTCTTCATCTGTCTCTAATTGCCAGAACACCGACTTCAAATAGTTTTTGTATTTTGTCACCCATTCCAAACTGAAGTCAAAATGTTTCACTTTAATGTTACCTCTAGTAACGAAGTAAACCTTTGAGGCCTTTCCAGATTCCAATAACCTGTGGCATATCTGAGCAGAAGTCAAACCGCCGCCCACAACAACGACGGAGCGCTTCTTCTCAGTTGGAGGGAATGCTACTTGACGAGAAAAAAGGTGAGTCGTATGACAAGAGCCATTAGGGAATGATGAATAATTCTTGTAATTGATCTGGCCGATCGGACCGCAGGCAACAACCACAATCCGACTTGTATGAACCTCAATATCGGTAGTTACTATAAACAGATCTTCAGTCTCGTCGTATTGAATAGATTTGCACGTTTCCTTTGAAACAATACCCCCAAGTTTGTACCGATCAATGATATCTTGACAATAGTCACGAAAAAGCTGAGTTGACGGCCGATAATAGTCTTTTTCATCTCTTGCATCTACTTCTATTGGTTTTTGCTTTCGTTTCCGTTTCTGCTGGTGCTTGGAAAGTTCCTTCCCCACAACATTTTTAATCACCTTCAATTCATCCTCTCTACCATTTCGATAAGCGAATGCAATCATTCCATCAATATCAAACGGGTCCGGATGAAAAAACATTGGGGAGCGGAGGAATGGTATTTGGCAAGTGTCAAACTGGTTGTCCCATTGCCCAAGCCAATTGGAGGAAGCAGAGTCAATGACCTTAATTGAAACTGAGTTCGGGAGGCTATTAACAGATGCTGCTCGATTTTTCAACAAATTGACCTTTTTGTTTTTTAACCAGTGAAATCTTTGATGTTCTCCTTCTGAGAAAAGTGCACTGGGGGTCCTTTCTTTCAACCTTGAAGCTGTAGCAAGGCCACATGGACCGGCACCAATGATCAAAACATCAGAAGCACTCATCCTTAAACTGCAATTTCGTTTTCTTGCTTCAATTGATATAAATAGTTATATATCTCTAAACTGTCTGGACCTTGCTGGTCACTTATGTCGTTTCCACCTTGGTGGCCCTCAGGTAACAAGAGTCCAAAATAAAAAAAAAAAAAATAAAAAATAGAGAGGGGATCCTCAAGTTCAATTGGTAACCACTAGTTAACAAGGGCTGTTACTATGAGCAATGACAACAATACATTTATACAGATGTGCGGGCACTTCCATGGTCAATGGAAATAGGTGCAACAGGGATCATACACTCTCAGTAGTTCTACAAACACAACTGACCCTAGCACACGAAACATTAGATTGCTCACCTTTTTCAGCCCTTTGGAACAAGCAATTTTCGTATCTGGAGCACATCCTGGAACAATGCCTGTTTGACAATGGGAACCATAAGAGAAATTCTGCAACCACAGTAACGTGTCAGCCACCAAAGAAATCCCTGACATACCAGCTGGGCTCCATCACGGCAACACCATTTAGCCTCAATTATGTATTATATTTGTGTGGGCAATTTTCAATATCGCCGCTATGCATACAGTGTATTCAGATTATAATATCCACCAAGCCTCTACTAACTATACGTCTATGATACTGTAACTTCCCACCGTTTAGAACAGACCGCGCAGTTCAGAAGCGCGCGTACATATGCATGTGCATGGAAAGGTGAAAAGCATGCATAGCATAGGCATAACTAGCTATGTTAGCTACTACTAGCCATACTAGATATCTACGCATAGATGATTGAGCTAAGACCACCACTGATATTCTAAAATTCTGATTCTAAAAATTCATATATATACTATATATACACTACGGTGATATCCGTTTCAAACCACTTGTATTTGTTTTTCTTCTATACATATCACTTCTCTTGCATAGTCATCATTCATGCCGTGTATGCTGCAGTTTCTTGAGAATGTGATGACTCGTTTCATACTTCATCCATTCTCTAGAATCCTCTAATTGGTCTTTTACGACAACTGTTCCAAATTCTGGCTTTAATCCTACAACACCAGTTTCTTGGGCGTATTCTTCCCAGTGCTTAACTAGCTCCTTAAGTTTGTCAGGATACTTTGTGGCTAAATCTGTAACCTCGCCGGGATCTTCGGCAAGATTATAGAGCTGCCAGACTTCTGGACCCGTAGGTTGCGCAACAAAATTGATCTTCCAGTTTCCTTTTCTTAAGGCAGCATGTCCAATCAATTCCCACCCGATCACGTAGTCCTCTGAATGAATGTTTTCTTCTTCGGACCTCAAGTACGGAAGCCAGGACTCGCCTCGAATATCCAATACTTCTCTACCTTTGAAGATGGGACCTGGCTTTGGAAGGTTAGCATAATCCAAAAATGTTGGCAAGATATCCATCACTGTGGTGAATTGGGAGCATATATTTTCCTTTGGTGACTGGATATCCTTATAAATGAAAGGGACCCGGCAACCGCCTTCTGTTGAAAACATCTTATATAAACGTGAGGGAGCTGTTGCTGCTTGCGCCCAATGGGAGCCATACCACACATAACTATTCTTTTGCCCAATATTATCCAGCGAATTGTCGTAGTATTTTTCAATATGGCCCAAGATATCGTCTCCAACGACTGGCAACGCTTCAAAAGATGCTCCCTCAGCTCCATTGTCGGACATAAAAAGTATGATTGTATTGTCATAAGTGCCATTATCTTTTAGATAGCTTATGACCCGTCCAATATTGTAGTCCATTCTGTCTACCATGCCTGCATACACTTCCATCGCTCTTGAAGATTTTGCACGCTGTTCATCAGTCATAGCCTCCCACTCAGGAGTACCAGTGAATACAAATGGATGTGGATTCGTTTTTGGGTCTATCAGCCCTTGGTCAATTAGCCCCTGGAGTCTTTTTTTCTTCAACGAAGAGGGTCCTTCGTCGTATATACCCTTGTATTTTTCGGAATTTTCCTTTGGCGCCTGTAATGGCCAATGTGGCGCCGAAAACGGAAGATAGGCAAAAAAGGGCTTGTCGGCAGGTCGTTCGTCCAAAAACGAAAGGAGTTTATCAGAGTAATAATCTGAAGAATAGAACTCTTTGGGCAAGGTCCGGTTGTCAACATATTTTGAGTCTTCTACATGAAGTGCAGCATAAGTTGATTCGATAAACCCCGGAAGCTGTTCGGAGTCCTCCAATTGCGGCTCCCATCCGTAATGGTTAGCACAACCCGGCAACAAAGCAAATGACCTGTTAAACCCCTTTGCAGCCGGGGAATATTGGGGGCGTAACCCCAAGTGCCATTTACCGGCCATCAAAGTATGATATCCACCTTCACGTAACACTTCGGGTAAGGCAGCCACTTTTTCAGTGAGATATCCTTCATGCCCTGGCTTTCCTTGGTGAGCAGGGGACCGTCTGACAAACTCAAATAACTGGCCCAGACCAGTGAGATGGTGATCAGTGCCACTCATCAGCATTGACCTGGTAGGCGAACACGCGGCAGCAGTGTGGAAGTCAGTAAATCTTGTTCCATCTTTGCTCAACGAATCGAGATTAGGGGTTTTGATCTCACCCCCGAAACAACCAATGTCGGAATATCCGAGGTCATCCGCTACTATGACAAGAAAATTTGGCTTTGACATTTCTGAATGACAAGCGATTACGGATTTGGGTGCCATTTTATAATGGCCAATGCAGTATTAGGATCTACATAGTGGCATTCGTGATTGAGAAGATCAGCAACGTCGCATGCATATCATATAAAACAGACGCAGATATTAACTTTATTCTTCCTTATATAAACGTATATCCTCAGATTCCTACAGGCATTTACGAAGGCTCCACACTTGTTTTTTAAGTTTAATCGTTCCAAGACCAAATATCACTATGAATGATTACCAGGAATCGCTGTTTTCGGCAATGGCCCGGTTAACTGCATCCGGTTGATAACATGCATTTATGATGATATCTCTTCTACGAATTGCGCGATAATGCTAGGAGCCTGAAAAGATCTAAATTTCGGACTACGCAGCATGTGCATCCAAGGGGGGGGGCGCTACCTGAACTGAAACGTTTTTATTATTTTATTTTGTTTATTGGCTGTTACGACTCTGTTGAGTGCTTAGCCTGTGTTACGTAATCATATTTTTGTTAACATATTCCTCACGGACCATATGCGCGACCCTGTTCTGTCCAGTGTTTGTAGATCGGGTATTGGAAATTCCTCCTAACAGCCCCGGGAAAACCTTTTTAGGGGTGTGCACTACTCCCCTAGAGGGTGGAAACCGAGGCGGACATCCGAGAACTGAAACGTTAAGCTGATGTGCGCGCTGGCCCTATAATCCAGTTGTGTTGTATCATATCAGTTGTAGCCGCGCAAAATAGCGTAATGCTCACCAGGAATTGTGGAATTTCACCTTTGCCCGTAGTAGCAACTAACATTGCTGCGCCTTAGTCGGCCGGTTTTAATTACAGGTCTCTTATCTCTGAGCCTATAACGACAAAACACGATTCGCTGCAGCCGATTCGGTTTGCAGAATTCGTTAATGGACGGGTATGCTGTAGTAGTTTCGGACAAATACCATAGGTATAGGCGACAAACCTAAAAAAATAAATAAAATAAATATGCATACAAGAAGCACGAAATATGTTAGAGTTATACTTGTTCAATATGCACAGTCTGATCCCGGGTTTTATTTTCATACGCCTCGGCGAGTTTGTTCACAGCTTCACCAGTTTCGACTAGTTCGTCTCCGAAAACCTCAGCAATTTCCTCCAAAGACTTGCCATGCGTCTCTGGGAAAAAGAAATAAACAATAAGAGTCTGGACAAAAATCCAACAATCCCACACAATATAATACTTCCAACCAATCGCCTCCATGCCGATAGGATTGACATAATTGTTAAATAAACCGGCCAAATTACCTGTAAGTTGGAACATCATTTGACCTTTGGCTCTTAAAGAAAATGGAGTAATTTCAGTGGTATATGTGATTGCAACTGGTGAAGAGACATGATAAAATCCCTGGAAGAGATAAATCATCGCAATAACGCCGATGTTGACGCTTTGGTCTTTGAAATTCCTCTTCAAAGAAGTGGCAGAAAGGGCCGTGAAGATGATGTAAACAATCATCATCGGGATATATCCAGCGTAAATCATCCATTTCCTTGGGAATTTGTAAACGAAAGAAGCACAAACAATCGAGCAGACCATCCCAAACACTGTCAAACCAAGGTTAATCTTCAACTGTGTGACGGCGTCAGTAATTCCGATGTTGTTGAGGACAATGTGCAAATAATAGGATATGATAGCATTACCAAGGAATTGTTGCATAGCTGGGAACCCAAGACAAAGAAACAATCTATGCAGCATTGCTTTAGTTCTGACCCATTCAACCCATCTGCTTTGTTTTTGAAGTTTTTCAGCTTCAATAGTTGCAGAAACTTCGGCCATTTGAAAATGTACTAATGGAGACGACTCGTCACCACCGGCATGGTGTTTCACAAAAAACTGATATGCTTTTTCTGGCTTTCCCTTATCTACCAACCAACGTGGTGATTCAGGACAAAATAGCGCGATGACTAATTGAACAGCAGGCAGGAAACACTGTAGTAAGGATGGAATCCTCCAACTCCAATTATTCTCCTTCAGGGCCGAATTATACGGTCCCCAAGTGACTAAGGCCGCAAGGAATGATCCAACAGAAAACGAGGCCTGCAATAAGGACGTTAGGGTTGGCCTGTGTAATGGGTATGCACATTCCGCTAAAAATGTGGAAGCGCCGACAGCTGAGAGTGAAGAGCCGACACCTAGGAGTATTCTACCTCCAAGGAACATGCCAAAATTGTTGGCACAACCTTGAAGGATGGATCCCACAATAATAATAACAGATGCGATAATGATAGAATATTTTCTACCCACAAACTCGCAAATATAACTGACAAACGGTGTAGAAATAAGCGTACCTACGTTGACTCCCACGCTTAAAGTCCCCAAACGTCCTCCTGAGGGATTGTTAAAATATGTCTGCCAAGATGGTAGACTTTGCAAACCATTCATCATGCTGCCATCATAGCCAGAAACAACCTGAGAAAGCATACCTGCAATCATCAAGAAGTTGAGTTTAAGCAGATAGCCATACCTAAACCAAGGCTTGTCAAGCTTTGGCATGACGTCTGCCAGCCGTTGTGGTGGGCCCTCAAGCATAGCAGCTCCCATTTTTACGTTCGGTTGAATATCTCGGATCCTTGGAAATGCAAAAGTAAGTCCGTTGAAATTGATATATATACCTGTCGGAGAAGGGGGTATGTCCGCAAATCCCCCGCATAATCAATAAATCAATAATAGCCGTATCAATACATCGGGGTAAGAAATACTCCACACACCGTAACGACCGTTATAGTCTTTCGGCACGCGCTCCACTTCCGCACTATCTCCTCCACTCAAAAATGCGGGGTGAAGGAACCCAATCATTAGTATGGTCATATATTACGTACTGCCTACAAAATAAAATAACAATGGCCAATGGGAAAAAAAAAAAAAAAAAAAAAAAAAAAAAAAAAAAAAAAAAAAAAAAAAAAAAA
>JAJLUR010000183.1:0-12724 GCA_030674225.1 Blastobotrys terrestris | reverse complement strand
ATTATGGCCCTTCCCAAAAATAAGTTTGCGCGTAAGCAACACGTTGAACGAGAGAAGCTCCAATGTAGCAGCCGCACTAGACAGGTATTAAGTAATTTCAGCCGAACGGCTATCGTTCGAAGAAGTCAGTTCGTATTTCTCACCCCACTAGATATTGTAGGTGAGTTCACATGCGGCCTGTAGAGAGCTTAAATAAACGCACCTCTTTTTCGGGGAAGCGGCGCTTTACCGTCACAGATATCGATACGGAAGTTGGGACCATTGTCTTTCACAGATTATCGCCTACTGGGTGTAAAGATATCTAGTTTCCCTGTATTACGTTGTACCTGAAAGCGGGGGAAGTGATAAAAAATGGGTCGGGCACAAAGAGGACCTTATTCCCATAACGGGTGTCGCAAGTGTAAACAAATGAGACAGAAATGTGATGAAAAACAACCGTCTTGTTCATTGTGTATCAAGCGAGGTGTTAAATGTGAATACCCTAACTTTAGCATTGTCGATACCCGCACGATGGCCACGGCGATTAAAAGTCGTGAGTCGCAAGAACTTACGGAGCTTCTGTCGCTGTCCGCTTCCGTTTGTGACCGAAAAGAAGATACGAAGATGCTATGTGATAGTAGTGTAAAGAACAACGAGTGCCTCTGCTGGCGAGCCCCATACGACAATTGGTTACGCATTTGTAGAACGGTGAATCCGCTTTTACTCACGGAAGCCGAGTTGTTTCACTTTCTCCACTCTTTTTTTGTTCAATCACACTGTCTTCTAAACTTTCCATTTGTACCGACTGATCCAAACGTTATCATGGAACTAGTAGAGACCTTGGGTCCGAGCTATCCTGTGCTACGGAATGTAATATATACAGTAACAGCAAATGCGCTTGAAACCCAATGCAAAGACTCGCGATGGAATAAAGTCAAGGCAAAATTTATGGACGTTTCGTACGTTTCACTTTTAAAGCTTATCTCCCAAGGTGATGACTTTGCAGGAGATGTGTGCACTCTTTTTGCTATCATGCTTTTACTTAGTGAAAGGTCAACCTCTTATTCCACACAATGGAGAACCCATCTTAACGGAGCATTCGGCCTATTGGAGCGTCACAAAGACAGAACTATTGACAGCATCAATAGGAATCATGATCCTGTTACCATAGCTTCTGAATCGCTCTACTGCATAACGCGTACTTGGTTTTCTATTGTAGAGACCTCTGCGTGGCTGTCTACGTCAGAGGGAGGCTCAGTGACGTCGCTTGATACCTTGATGACAGTTCTTGACGATACTGAATATGTTTCTGCGGTTCCAGGATTACTGGTCAATGGATACAACATCGCTAAATGTTATGGTCAGGAATTAGTACAGCTTTTCGCTCAAGCCTCGACTATGCTTTTTGAACTTAAGGACGGTAGCATGGATACTAACCAACTCTCAAATCGGTCAGCCAAACTGTTAGATGACTTGGATAGGGTAGAAAATATTAACTACTTCTTTCCACTAGATAGTTACGACTCTACTTGGACGATGATGCTTAAGAAGAGCCACCTTTTACATTGTAAAGGGCTGCGAATTTGGATTCTAATGAAATTTCTAAAGTACAACAATGTGAGGTTACAAGATCTACTATTGGAAATTATTTGTGTCGCAGAATCGATGCCGTACAGAGAGTCTCTAGGAATCAGTATCCATTGGCCACTCTTCACAGCGGGTCTCTGTGCATTAGAGATTGAGCATAGATCTACAATAGAGAAATACCTCCAAGAAATTATCCGCAGAGGCATTCACGTCGCTCGAGTATCGTTGCATCGGCTGCATCTATGGTGGGAAGCTGTGGATTTCGACGTGGATCCCCTCAAAACAGATTTTGATTCGATAGTGCTTTAAAACTATATATTCGATAGACATTTATTGTCTAGAAATGCCCCGAATTCATCTACAGTTGGGGGAAATGGCCTCAGAAATCCAAAATGCGTAATCAGCTGGTTGAACGTGCATGTCATGGCTAGTGCCTTGATATGTTTATCTATCCTTGCAAATGCACGTATACATGCAACCTTTGTGTGTCAAGATACGGACCACCTTACCTCAAAAATCAGTCACATCGCGTATATGAGGTAAAGGTCCGCCGACCAATAATAACAGTACTGTAGTAAGAAACCAGATCGTCGTTATGTATGTTGCGGAGGGAAAGTGTCATAAAATTTCGGCGTCTCTATGCATAGTACTAGTTGAAAGAGCAATCTTAGGTATGTATGACTGTGCTAATGGCTAACGTATGGTGTTTCATGGGTATACCAGGCGCAAAGTGGCGACATAGCAATGTAGCAACTTTCGTAGCGTGCTTGTTCTTTTAAATATCCTGATAGCGCAGTATAAGTTCTGTATTTCGCATTTTCATTGCATTATATATTGCGTTATTATTAGCTATGAGTCAATCGGCAGAAAACGCAGGACGAAATCCTCCGGAGGAGGCCTATCACGAAGGTGAAAATGGCGATGACGGTTCTGAAGTTCAAACTACGGGTAAGTTATATGTACAATGATTATTCGTCATTTAGAATACTAACAGGGGTTCAGATGACAGTGACCAAGCAGAAGAATCGTCTGAAGGTTCAGCGTCAGAGTCGGAACAGTCTGGCGAAAACACCGATCAAGGTTCAGAAGATACAGAAGATGAAGACAGCGTATCAGAAGAATCTGAAGATGACAGTTCACAGCCTCGTGCCAAACAACAACCAGAAACTGGAGTGAGACGAAAGAATCGCCGAGAAAAGAGACGAGACGTTAGAACCTTGGAGAAATTCGGCAATCAGGCGGACAACTCGAACAAACAGCTGGCTCAACAAGAAGAGAATCAACCTGGGCCCAGACAAGGACAACAGCAACAGCAACAGCAACAGCAAAATGATACAGATTACAACGAACAACAAAATGGTCAAATTGACCAACAACAGGAAAACGGGCAAGTTGAGAAAAAGGATGACAATAATGACAATCCTTTACGATTACGCCTTGACCTTAATCTGGATGCGGAGATCGAGCTGAAGGCGAAAATCAGAGGTGATGTTACTCTATCTTTGCTGTAAGTGTTACGGATAACTATTCCTAAACCATATGGCTACTAACTCGCGTATTCTAGTAATTAGTCTAATGTTGAAATATGCGTATATACTGAAGATCATGCATCGATGAGAATACAGAAGTGAAGACAGAATTATACATCCAAGTTCCTTCCCTGGTATGCGTATGTGAAACGCTGAAAACCAACTCTTGCCATCATCGGTAGTGGATGCATATTATGTAACGTTTAAAAGCTTTTCGACACTTCCTCCAAATATATTCCATTTTACATATTTAATGCTTTATTCAATCCTGCCATTATTTTGCATAGGCATATTACCTTCCAAAAAAGTTTTCCATTTTCTGGTGAAGTTCCTTCAGGTGTTCTTGTGGGAGAGACAATGAGAAGGTTGTATTTTCTGACCCTGCATTCATTTTCAACTGCCAACCACCATATTCTAATAAATTTTTTTCTGTTGGCTTTTTAGATTGTTTCGCTTGTGAGACCGTCTGCGTTACATCTTTCGTCTTCTTAGATAGTGTATCTGCAGCAGGGTCGAGAGACATTCTACTATCCGTTACCTTTCCGGTAGTCCCATCATCTTTGCTTGTATTGGACGACTCGGTAACAGTTCCGAGTACCCTCCCTTTTCTATCAAGGACTTCGCCGCGTTCAGTGATCTTTTTACCTTTACCAATCATTTTTGATATATTTCCTTCAGCGTTTCCCAATTTCTTTCCAGATTTAGATATCACATTTCCAGATTCATCTATTTTGGCATGTTTAAGTTTTTCATGCATACTGCTTTCGAAATCTTCTTTTTTAACTGGTTCACCCCGCTTAGGGTCCCATGGCCGATTACCTGGCTTTCTGTTGAGTTCATTGGAAGTGGAAGAAATATCGTCAGCAAATAATGATGGTGCAGCAGCATACACTGCTGGCGGAAGCCTTTTTAGCTTTCTTTCCGAGCTTTCTCCCGTCTTTAATTTATCTTTTCTTTGGGGAGACTTAACGGCCCCCGCCTTCGTTCTGCTCTTTTCACTCATCTTTGAAGGACGAAAACTCGGTTCTTTTGAGTCTGATGTCCCCTTTGAGTCTTTATCTGATTGTACAGATCCCGTCACCGGTTTTTCGTTTGAGCTTTTCGATTGTTGTTTTTTTATTTTATCGATATCCGGCATGATTTTGTAGTAGCTGTTTATTATGTACCACCATATTAGTGCGTTATATATGTATAGAATATAAACCCACATCGCAGAATGACGCACAAATATAAGCCGTAGAGCAACTTCCCACATGATCATACGTCAGAACAATGATTGCTACTTTGTGCTTTTTATATAATATGTCGGTCAGTCATACCGCATCGCCGGCAATCTTCGGACGATTGCTTTACTGAATGTTTCATCCGTGTGACAAAGTCCGGAGGTTACTTTATAAATACCACGGCAATCTCTGGTATCAAAACAGCAACACTAAATGTCGACCAAACAAGAAGATTCACAACCTAGATTACAGACGGTGGAAAATTCTGAAGAAGGAACTTCAGGATCTGAGGCTCCACCTCCACCACCTAGGCAAAAGCGAAGGAATAAGAGTAAAAAACCCAAGAAGCGTGGCCGAAATGGCACTGGGGGAGATATCGCTTCGGAAGGACTAGATCAAGTTAATCAAGCCGGTCAGCAAGTGGCGAAAACCGCGACGGGAGCAGTGTCAAATGTTGCCGGACAAGCGCTCGGAAATGACCAAGGTGAAGCAGGGGGGGAATCACAAGCATTGGACACTGTTAATAGAGCCGGCAATCAAGTTGCAGAAACCACGGGGAAAGCTACCGATACTGTTTCCAATGCTGCAAGTGGCGTAGTTAATAAAGGGGAGAAACAAGGTGGTGGGGGTCAAAAAGATACCCTTAAGTTGCGCTTAGACTTGAATTTGGACGCCGAAGTCACGCTGAAAGCGAAGATCCATGGTGATGTTACATTGGCGTTACTGTGAGTATAATAAGTTAAAAGTTTTGAGCACTTAAATTAATCTGGGAAAAGTTCATAAATATACTAACGGTTGATCTACAGGGAAGGTTAATCCGAATTGTTTCTAGTTTAATGCGGTTATTTCAGCTGGGCATGCATTATCCATGTGAGTTTGATGTCATCTACAGATTTCTACAACTGCACGTATATAAAGATTAAAAGATTTGTTACATCTATGCATATTTATATTGTTGCAGCTACGAATGCGGATGTGTTCATATACTCTGAATAAAGATTGAGCTGGTGTTTGGACATCGAGATGTAATTCGTTTACTGTCCCTACATTGGCATGCTGAAGTAAGTATATGCAAATGTGGAGAGGGCTCCCTTTATTATCATTGTCGTTCAATGCAGAATGGATGGTAGGTGTGAGCATTCTATGCTGTGACATAATCCTGACACATCTGTTATCGTGGAGCAGGAACAATGATCTGCACGTATATGAAACATTTTTGAGTGATCAGCGTGGACATCGCTGACACATTGGAACACGTAATATAGGTGAGTCACACTACTGAATGAAAGACAGCAAGAGAATGTAAAAACTGTTCCTAGCATACGTATTTTAATTACTCACTGTGTCTAATTGCTACTCACTGAACGAAAACCGTTAAACAAAATCTATGTGCAGTTGCTATTTCATTTCTTGCTGAACTGAGCTATTCTTCCGCAGATCTTCTGATGTCTCACAGTAAGTAAGCCTTGCCTGATAAATCAAGTAGTTATCTGTGTGCACGTATTTACTATTTCTGTGCGTAGCGTTCGAATATGTGTATCACAGAATAGTGAGGTGCATACTATATACACAGTCTATAAGCATAGAAAAAGCAGTTATACATGTGTGTAGCCACAGCATGTACGCACATGTACATAACAGCATATGTGGATGATATTTCTGCCCATCGGCAAAATCGATGATTTAGCGGGGTAATATACATATGTCATACTGACACAGTGTTGTAGCAACTGGGCGGGCGGTGGTTTCTGGCGTATGGACAGTTGTGGAACTTGCTCTGACATAGTACTCCTCACCTGTATCACAGCAATTGATCACGCTCTACTATGTACATGCGTATATGTGACACACTTTATCCGTCAAAATGGGGCGGGGAGGTGTTGCTATGACGCCGTCCACCTGATTGCTGAAGCAATAAAGTATTACATCAAGCACAACAAGGTATATAAAATGCCACATAAGCACATTATTTATGTTGATTTAATTATCTTATATCTGATTTAAACAATAATGGCTGATATTGCTGAAACACAGAACAAGGCGAAGAAAACTGCTGAAAAGGGAGTAGACAAGGCGAAGAAATCTACTAGCAAAGCAAAGCGCCAGTCAGAGTCCCAAGCAGGCGAAGCTCTGAAAGGAGGAAAGCAGGGGACTGACGATAAACTTGAAGATGTTAAGAACAGAGTTGATAAAACAAAGAAACATGCTGAAAATGAAACCAACAAAGTTAAAGGCCAGACCAAGGAGAATAGCAAGAGTGAACTAGAAGAAAATGCTCGAAGGACCAAGGATAAGGCAGGAGAGAAGACCAGGAGGTTGAAAGAGAAGGGTTTGACTGATCGAACACCTAATGGCAAATCCAAGTCCAAACCCATTTCTGATGGAGGAGATAGCGTAGCAGGTAAATCCGCACAGCAGGCTGCCGAGGACACCAGTGAAGGTACTAGTGAAGGTACTAGCGACGGAACTAGTGAAGGTACTAGCGAAGGTGAAACAAGTGAAGGGACAAGTGAGGGTACCGGAGATATAACTAGTGACGAAACTAGTGGGAGCGAAACCAGTGAAGGCACTAGTGAAGGTGAAACTAGTGACGAGGAGAATGAGGATACTGAGCCCTCTGAGCTTCTCAAAACGCTAAAGGGTGCTAAAGTGAATGAATCCGGCAATATAATCTCTAAGTCAGGGAAGAATCTGGGAAACGTCGCAGGAAAGGTGTCGAAGCTGGCGGGTAAGAAAGTCAACGAACAAGGTCAGATTGTTGACAAACATGGGAAAGTCCTGGGAGTGGTGTCGAACGTTACTGACTTTGCGACAGGAAAAGTCAGAGATTTGACAGATATCACCAAGAAAGGCGTTGTTGGTGAGAAAGGAGACGAAGGTATTCTCGGAGCTGTCACTGGAACCGTAAAACAGGTATCAGGAGTCGGTCAAAGTGGACAATCTGAGCTCGACCTTGCACAAAGCCTCAAAGCCATTAAGGGTTCGACGATCGATGAATCGGGGAACATCGTTTCTAAGACCGGCGAGAAACTAGGAGAAGTGAGTGGCAAGACTTCAAAGTTAGCCGGAAAGGGACTTAATGAAAAAGGTGAAGTTGTTGACAAAAAGGGTAAAGTACTTGGGACAGTCTCCAGCCTAGTAGATTCAACTACCGGTAAATTGACGGAGCTGCCTAGTCTGGCTAAAGGAGGTGCAGAAGAAGCAATGGGTTTCGTTACTGGTAAAGTTAAGCAAGCATCTGGAATGGGTGGTGATTCCCAAGACAGCAATGCTTTAAACAGAGTCAAAGCACTCAAAGGTGCTACTGTTGATAAAGCGGGAAACATTGTTTCTAAATCTGGCGATAAGCTGGGTAAAGTCAGTGGAAAGGTCACAAAGATGTCTGGTAAAAAGGTGAATGAAAGAGGAGAAGTCCTTGACAGTAAAGGTAAAGTACTTGGAACAGTGTCTAGTGTGGTTGACACGACTACTGGTAAGTTGCAAGAAGTGCCAGATCTCGCTCAACTCGGACTAAATGGTTCCGCAGACGGAATTCAGTCCTCTGCCAGTTCGCTTTATGAGAAAGCAAAGGAAACTTCAGGAATCGGCGGCAATGCCTCTCTCGACAGTGTTATTTCAGGTGTATCTACCAAAGCCAAAGAGGCATCTGACAAAGTCGGCCATGTAGTGCAATCTAATGAGCCTACTGAACAAGATTTACTAGAATTTGGCCCTGATAAATCGTTGAAATTGAAGCTGAACACTGATGGGCAAAATGCAACTTTTTCTTTTACTATGCCGAAAGGGTATTTGAGCTATCTACAAAAGCAAATTGGGAGTATCACAGGTTAAGTATAGTTCAATGGTAGGTGAAGTTATGTTTGTTGTAGTATTATATTTCAAATTTGAAAGAATTGTGGGTATTTCGATCATATAACACGATCGCAAAAACAAAAAAAAAAAAAACATGCGAATTTATTTTGTATATATGAAAGTCACGACTAAGTATAGTGTCCCTCAGAAACGACAAAAGTTGTGACTGTTAAGTCATTAAGGTCAGTGTAACATCTCCTCTCAACTTTGCCTTCAAAACTACTTCAGCCTCCAAATCAATATCCAACCGCACTGATAGCTTTTTTTCTTCGCTAGTAGGCTGCGTTACCTGATCTTGATGCGATGGTTTTAGTGCCTGTGGAGGCGGTCCTACTTTCTCAGCTGGAGTTAGCTGTTGCTGTGAAACCTCTTTAGGTGGTAGCACCTGATTATTGACGTGGGGTGTAGATTTGTTGCTATCAGTCAGTGGTTGTGCCATTTTCTTTGATTTCTCTTTCCTATTCCGTTTTGACTTATGTGCTTTCTCATTCACACCGTCTAGTATTTCGGACTTTTGGCTGGAATTACCGAGGCTTTGCGATTCTTCTGAGCTAGTAGAAACAATTGGTTCATGGTCAGTATCATCTGGGAAGGTAACTAAACTTTCTGAGATGGCAGTATCATCGGAGTCTGCGCTGCTGGAATCATCTTCTCTGTCTTCCCTGACTCCATTTTGTTGGATTTTACATGAATATTTCTCATTAGCATTCACTCCTTGATTGTTTTCCATCTTGAAAATTTCCCTTTTGTTTTTCTCTCTGTTTCTTTGGCTTGCCTTTAATATGCCAGATCGTATTAGTGATTTTTCTGTATTTCGGTGAGATAAGAAAGAACCGTATGTGAAAGAGTTACTTGACTTCGTTATTATCCAGCTTTGATATTACTCTAATCTCGTAGTTGCTATTTAACGATTAGTAATATAGATAGGCAAATGATTTTCAACTGTGTATTGCTGTGGGGTTAAGCATTAACAGAGCAAGAAACATGAGCTTACATCTTAAGTGTTGGTCATTTATGACTGCATATACTTGCCTACCGCGTATACTGTCATTCTTGGTAGCAACATATTTGATGACTCAGATATATGTAGCAGTGTTTCAAAATGCTGTTTGCAATGTTGCTCTGGCCAGACATCAATAGGTTGCTATATAAAGAACAGCTGTAGACTTTGACGTAATTTTCACGGGTGAAAAACATTTTGAAATGACAGAGGTACTACATAGTTTACAGGATATTTCAGGGGAAAAAATTAACGGTGCCGGCGAAATTGTCGTCGACAACGATGTTGTAGCAACGGTCACGGAAGGTGAATTGCGCCGTGTAGTTGGCAAAAAGATAAATGAACAAGGAAAGGTCTTCGATAAAAAAGGAAATCAAATCGGCTTAGTTGAGTTGGTAGGAGGAAACCGTGATCAAGAGTCAGAATCCGGTTCATCTGAATCAGGGGATGAGTCTGATGATAATGAAGTTGAAGACAGCGATAATGATGAGAATGAGGGTGAAAACGATGAAGAAACATACGATGATGATGATGAAGAAAAAGAAGCAGATGATGAGGATGAAGATGAAGATGAAGATGAAGATGAAGATGAAGATGAAGATGAGGATGAGGATGAGGATGAGGATCATGGGGACGAGGGATACGAAGAAGGGAAAGAAAATGAAGAGGAAGATCATAAGGAAGTAAATGGAGCGGACCGATTGCGGAGACTCGAGGGGTTAACGGTCAATGAAGCAGGTCACGTCGTGGACAGCAGCGGTGCTATTGTTGCCAAGGTAGCTGAGGGAGATTTAAAGAATCTTGTAGGAAGGAGCATTGGTTCTGAGGGGGAGATTTTGGGCGAAGACGGTAAAACTATTGGTCGAACGGAGCTAGTCAATAGCAGTAGAGAGGCAGAAGACGGAGAGGGCAAACCTAGCAATAGCAGTGGACAGGAAGATGAAGAAAGCACTTCTGAAGATGCCTCTGAGAGTGATATCGAGGGTATGGAAATTAATAATGAGGGAAATGTTGTAGATGAACAAGGGAATGTGCTTGCTAGGGTCATTGAAGGAAAGATAAAGAAACTGGCAGGCAGAAAAGTTTCTGCCGACGGTGAAATATTTAACAGTAAAGGGAAAAGAATTGGGAAAGTTGCATTAATTGAGTATGATGAAGATGAAGCAAATGAAGATGAGGTTCCAGAAAAAACTTCTTTCAATCTTGAATTCGATGGAGACTGTGTGGTCGATTCGAAAGGTCGTACTGTGGGCAAAATTTTAGAAGGTGACCCTGAAACATTAAAATCTGGCGAGGAGATCGACACGAATGGTAACCTGTACGATTCAGATTATAATGTGATAGGAAAGTTGAAGCTTAATACTGGTAAGCTATCCAGTGAAAGTGTCAAAGCTACTGGAAGTCTTGCTCACATAATCAATAACGCAATGGAGAAGATAGGACCGTTATCAGATTCGATTGAAAACGATGAAGTCAAAGATTTATCATCGTCTTCCAAGAAGGGTCAGAGGCTTCTCTCTGAAGCGAAAGGGGGTGTATCTTCGTTAGATCCTGACGGAAAACTCATTGCCACGGCTAAAGAGTTGGTGCCAACGGGGAATGCTGTCAGTGAGCAGTACGACCTGGTGGAAGCATGTCAGAGATTAGAGAATGCGGATGAAATCATTGGAGACGCTAGCGAAAAAGCCGAAAATCCTCCAGAAGAGGAGCCGTCTGAAGAAGAGAAAAAGAAGCAGGCAGAGGAAGAAGAGCTAAAAGAAAAGGCTAATCAAATGGGTCAGATTATCGATGCTTCGCTGGGTAAAATGGTACCAGTTTGCGATCTCATAAATGAGACGTTAAAGAAAGCAGAACAAGATCAACGTGACAAAAAGCTTGACGAAAAGAAGCTTGTAGAGACAGTACGCCCTCTTATTGAAAAAGGAGGAAATCTCCTACACGAGACGTATGGCGCCCTCCGCTCTTTGGACCCTGATGGTAAGATTGGCGAACAGGCAAAGGCTCGAGCAAACAGTCATGATGCTACGTCTGAGGAATATTATTTGGCGTCTAAACTGGGCCAGCTTACGGACAAAGTACAGTCCACGATAGACAACGCGAAAAGGAAAATCGAAAACATGCCACAAGCAAAAAAGGACCTTGGACCGCTGTTGACGTTACTACAAGAGCCTCTCTTCCAAATTATTTCTGCTGTCGGGCTACTACTTTCCGGTGTAGTTGGATTGCTCCGAAACATATTGGGCGGCCTAGGCTTAGGTGGAATACTTGATAAAGTTCTTGGTACGATTGGACTGGATAAGGTCCTTGAGGGTTTAGGGATACCACTTAAGTGATGATATTTATTGAATCCTTCACGTAATTGATTAACGTCAAACATTCTTCTCTGTATTTCAATGTTATTGTTCAGTATTATGCAAGGTTTGTTTTTTTCTATGCACAGGCATAGCATATGTTATAGACACTTTATTAGCTGCTATATTGACATTTAACTAACAACAGTAAAACGAGGAATCCATTATAGACCGGAAAAACTCTTGAAATAATTGCGTATAATCGGTATTCAGAGCGGTTGTGTTAGGATTTTTCGTCAAGTCTCACCTATTTGGGATTGAAAAAGATCAATACAATTGTTATCCCTATAAAACCGAGCTAGCCCGTTGACCGCTATAAGGTCTTCACAGTAATTTATTTGCGCAAATAGGTATATATTTAGTAGAAACGTGTACGAATATGTAGTTAATAATTGAAGTGAAATAAAAAAAAAAAAAAAAAAAAAAAAAAAAAAAAAAAAAAAAAAAAAAAAAAAAAAAAAAAAAAAAAAAAAAAAAAAACAACGTATACCATTGAATGAGTTTAACTGGTCCTTTCCGGTTCCAGTGAATTCCATGTATATTAATATCGACGAGGCCCGAACCTACTGTGATGACGAGTACTGCGAATTCGTCTCCAAATCCAGTGTTTCGGTACGGCAGATAACATTCTGATCACCACGCTGATGGCGGTCCTACATTCAGCGGGAACTGTTTATCTTGATGTCATGAATGTTGCTCGTTACTCTGAACTGATGAGGCTCTATGATCTATGAATCCTTCTATGCAACCTTCCATTTTCAATGGTTACATACCAGAATATGAAGCCCATAGCTGGAAGTGATTAGGAATCTCACGCTGATTTATCTGACTGTTCTGCTTAGTTTGAAAATTGATTATTAGATTTGAAAATTTTGCATATTTTCTAACATTCGTTTTTATGAGACATAGCTTTTTTTTTATTTCACTTCATTTATTAACTACATATTCGTACACGTTTCTACTAAATATATACCTATTTGCGCAAATAAATTACTGTGAAGACATTATAGCGGTCAACGGGCTAGTTCGGTTTTATAGGGATAACAATTGTATTGATCTTTTTCAATCCCAAATAGGTGAGACTTGATGAAAAATCCTAACACAACCGCTCTGAATACCGATTATACGCAATTATTTCAAGATTTTTTCCGGTCTATAATGGATTCCTCGTTTTACCAAATCACAAAATTTGTAAAGCTTCCC
>JAJLUR010000182.1:0-28780 GCA_030674225.1 Blastobotrys terrestris | reverse complement strand
CCAACCTTCGTCAGGATCCCCCTTCCCCACATCGCATCTGAATACCACCCGTCGTCTTCTCCATCTGCAGCCGCACCCGCCTCAGATCATGCGGCGTTCGCTGCCCTTTCCTCATCCGTTTCCTCCTCCTCCTCATCATCATCGTCATCATCATCAGCCAATGTGGGGCATAATACAGCCACCACCACCACCGCCACCACCGCCATTGAGCCGCAGATAGACTTCGCGCTGCCCAGCTCGCCCACGACCGAGGCAGAATGGTCCAGCGAGACCGAGTACGACCCTACACCGCAGTCCAGTCCAGCCAGGCCCGCAAAGCCCAAAAATACGGCGTCAATGACCGAGCGTCTGCGGCAGGACCCCGAGATGTGGAAGACGGTGACGCGGACTAAGAAAGGCGTGTACCGCTGCAGCCATTGCGGCCGCAAGTTCACCAAGCTGCTGCACTTTGCCCAGCACCTGGACGAGCAGGGAATTGTGCGGGACTTCCGCTGTGAGTATCCGCATTGTCCCTGGAGGATCATCGGCTTCTGCAAGCGCAGCGAGTGGACCCGCCACACGAAGCACCAGCATGAGAGCGCAGACAAGTTCCGCTGTCCAGTTCCCGACTGTGTCAAGGCCTTTTCCCGCAAGGACAGCCTCAAGCGCCACGTCCAGCTCGTCCACGGCAACAAGAACTCCCGCCACAACCGTAGCAAGAAGTAGCAGCCCAATTCTAACCTCCCATTCGTATTCAGCGCACAATTGCCTCCGGCGGCTTCTTTTTTCTCCGAAAAGAAGCAAAAAAGGTAGCTCTGCGAGGCCCACCAGTGCTTTTGCTTCTTTTCTAGAAAAGAAGGCCGCCCGCAGGGCAATACACCGACCCTGTGTAGCCTCCGGCGGCTTCTTTTTTCTCCGAAAAGAAGCAAAAAAGGTAGCTCTGCGAGGCCCACCAGTGCTTTGGCTTCTTTTCTAGAAAAGATGGCCGCCCGCAGGGCATACGTGGGTGCGAATTAGGTAGCCAGCAGTCAATACCAACAATTATTATATACCATTGGCCATGCTGTCAGTGGAGCGTCGTCTCCAGCCTCGTACCACTGGAGGTGTGGCTATCGGCATGTGCTTCCCCAACTTTGTTCTTCACGTGAGGTTTCGTCGGGGCAATCCGCATTCATATCATCGGTACCAAATCGTAACGCTTCAATTCTTTCTCCTTGGTGGTTTCTGCTGAGGTGGTTCCTTATTTCAGTGTGTTTGGTACGATGGAGAACAATGGGATCGTCTGCCAGTTCAATTGTCATCCTTATCACGGGCATACAACAGATTTCTAGATTTTTTTTTCCACCGGTGGTGGCAACATTTTCAAGACCCAAAATGCTTTTTCAGCTGCCTCCTCCAGCCCAGTTATATATTCAATTGTGGACTGGGCTATTGTAATTGTAAAAGCACGCAAGAAACTGCGCTAAACATTCGGTTTATAGGAATTGCCTCGCTAAGATATCCTTTTTGCTCTTATCTCTCTTCGAATATGTTCAGTAATATTTCTTTGCACCTTGTAGGTACCGTCACAGCTCTCCAATGCACAATCCCAAGATCACGGAGTTATTGAGAGACGACATAACATATAGCGGGCTGGTCCGTGGGAGCTGCAAGTAATATTTTTCCAATAATAATTCGAAATTCTGTAGCGTCTTTCAATGGCTGTGCTGTTCTGGCTTTATGCCTCAATATTACCAGAATCATCAACATTGGAACTCTGTGTGTGTCCAGGTAAAGATGGACCAGATAAACTGCAGCAAATAACATTTCCCCTTCAAGTTTCTTAAAGCAGATCCAGTGCTCGCCTGGGAGCTTCTGTGAATCCCTTATCGTGTCAAGAAACTTGTTAAAGGAAGATTGGCCTGAGCCAGCATACAGTGTGCACGCTCCCTAAGCGTTCGATTCATTCGTTCAACGACCCCATTCTGTTCAGGCATATAAGAGAATTGTGAAGTAATACCTTCCCGTTTAATCTCTGCCATAATATAGTTCGACTTGAATTCCTGGTCAATATCACTGCGAACATTAATTGTTTTATACCCTTTAAGAGAAAACTTCTGTTGGGCCCGACATATCAACACTGGTGCAGCTTCGGCTTCAGTATTAGGCTCATTGGATTGCATTCACAATACCTTGAATAATCGTCAACAATAATCAACCAGCAAGTATTGCCATAGCGATCCACATTATCTACCCCTATCCCAGCATGGATTAACGCCAACGGGCGGATCTGAGAGGAATTGGGGTAGTTCAGCAGCTGTACCTTCAATGCAAATTTCGCAGCGGCCGTTTAAAGAGATGTCTGTCAGATTGTTATGAGAAATTCCTAGATACTCCGCAATGTGCAAACCACACGAGGCCATAGGGCTCCGTGGCCACTTCTTGAGAGGTTTGCGTAATAAGCATAATCAGTAGTAATCTTGGCGTTAAGCGCATATAAACTGTTGGTGAGTTGTCGACCAATGATCACTGTGCTTCCGGAATCAGTGTGAAAAAGACAGCATCCTTGCCAAAACGAACCCGCTTACCAGTCCATTGATAAACACGGAAACAGAAAGGTTAACGAGGAGCATTTGGAACGCGAAGAACTCGAGTAAGTTCAAGTGCGACAGATTCATTGGTTTGACAATCAATAACATTAGGCTTCAAAGTGCCCATACTTTTAACCTCAGCTCCCGGCCCCAGACCATTTATGGTCCCAGTACATTCTTCCATATGAGAGGGCAGCTCTTTACAAGGAGTTGGACACGCGTTAGCACCTATACCAGCTATCCACCCTTGAGGGGGAGGCAAATTCGCTACACCTGACACGTCTGAGGTGACATGATAGGCTTCTGCATCTCGAGCTTTCGCAGCGGGAATGCGCTTCTGTTTCTTCTTTGCCCAACAATACTTCTCAAGATGTCCGTATTTCTTGCAGAAGTTGCAACTTTTGGTCGGTGATTGGCCATTCAACCTAGTCACCAGTGTGAGGCAATCATTCCTCGACGAGGCGCGTTCAGTGACATGAATTGCAATGTCCAACACATCGTTCTTCTCCATTTAGAAATTTGATTGCTGGATGATTTAAAGCGCCAGTTCTGCAGAGTTTAACCGGACAAGAAGCTCTAAGGCAGGGCGATCCTCGCTAGGGATGTAGAAGTCAAGAACAGAGTCGACACCCCGAATCTTGCTGGCAAAGGCAGCCATTGGATCGAGGAGATCATAAGAGTAGTGTGAAAACTCGTCACGGTAGAGGTAAGACTGGTCTCTCTGTTGGACAGAGTTCTGGCCGACCCTCGCAGTGCACCATAGAGCACACAACCTTGAGCATCTGGGCACCCATTCTTCACGGAATCCACGAACCCTGGCGCCACATTGCATGCGAGAAGAGAACCAATGGCTGAGCCATAGGCTGCTTTCACCGCTGATTGGTCGTCGGCGCCTACAATAAATCGGTAAGTCGCAGGATCAGCAGCATTCAGATAAGAGCAGAATTCATAAGGCAATGCAGCCAATTTGTCAAGAAGCACCTTGTTCTAAAGGGGCCAGCTGTATTTAGCCTTATCAAACTTGAGAGCGATATCCAGCTTTCGGCTCGCAATCCTTTGTAATTCAGATATCACGGGATTTTCAGATGCCATGTGGAAAAATTCAAATTCTAAACTGGCTCCAGTTCTGTCAGCTAAAACCGTATATACAATTCGCTATTATTAGCTAAAGACTGAAAGAGGCCTCAAACCGCTCTGAGTATCTGATAATCTCACACCCTAACCCTGGTTCGGGGTCTCCCCTCTTTCACAGACCCAGTGCTCAGCAAAGAAACAATAAAAATAGCTCTGCGAGGCTCGTGGTGCCTCCGGCGGCTTCTTTTTTCTCCGAAAAGAAGCAAAAAAGGTAGCTCTGCGAGGCCCACCAGTGCTTTTGCTTCTTTTCTAGAAAAGAAGGCCGCCCGCAGGGCAATACGTAGCCTCCGGCCGTCCGGCGGCTTCTTTTTTCTCCGAAAAGAAGCAAAAAAGGTAGCTCTGCGAGGCCCACCAGTGCTTTTGCTTCTTTTCTAGAAAAGAAGGCCGCCCGCAGGGCAATACGTAGCCTCCGGCGGCTTCTTTTTTCTCCGAAAAGAAGCAAAAAAGGTAGCTCTGCGAGGCCCACCAGTGCTTTTGCTTCTTTTCTAGAAAAGAAGGCCGCCCGCAGGGCAATACACGACCCCACGTAGCCTCCGGTAGCTCAGCGAGGCAATCCAGTGCTTTTGCTTCTTTTCTAGAAAAGAGGGCCGCCCGCAGGGCACATATATCCGCCCAGCAGAGCAGAGCTAGCTAGTGCGAGATCTGGTGATTTTGGTTCCTTCTTTAGAAAGAACGCCACCCCGAGGACGACCCTGCATAAATGTGAGTCAAGGGACGATCACCGGATTTCCGACTCGACGGCCCCCCTCGCATCTCCGACCGGATCGACGTCACTGCGGCGGATTATTTTTGACCGCAGAGAGCAATAGTTGTAAAGGGCAGCTCTCTGCTACTGGTGGTGGTACCTGATTGCGCAATTCCGGGGAGTGCCCAGTATGTTTGTGCTTTATTTTTTTATTTTTAGTAAAAAAAAAAAAAAGGGGGTCCGGCCCACCCTCAAGGTAACGTCAGGGCACACTCCCGAGCCCGCTGCAGGGGAAGGGTCCACTTCTGCAGCAGCAGTTGTTGTTGTTATTCTTGTTTTGTTTTTCTTTTTTAGACGATTTGAAAGACCCGGGCCAAAAATAGCTCGCTAGGTCGGGTCAGGATCGACGGCGACGGTCCGGAGATAGCTAAGAGTCGGGATCAGCAAGTGGGGTGAGGTGGGATGTGGGTAAGCGTTTGGCCGGACATCCAGCCGTTTGGACGCATATGCACATGCACGCACGTTCCAGAGGCCACAGCCGCACGATTAGTCATTAAGAGTAAAGAGGGAAATAAGGTAGAATTGTTGTCATTAGCTATAATAATATTCGTTGCAGTCATTACTAGTTAGCGAAGGGAATCATGGGGACTGCTGCTCCAGCAGCCGGAGTCCGTTTGCGTGGATGGCATGCTCGTGTCTGGAGCGGTTGCCGGAGTCTGCATGCCACCGGGTGGTGCAGACGCCGCAGCCAGGGAACTTTTCCACGCCATCCTCGCACCAGAACCGACACTCGAACTTGGGCACGCCGTGCTTGCGGACGTAGTGTTTCTGGGCCTCCAGCTTGCGCACAAAGCCAATCTTGTGCCAGGGACAGTCCGGGTGCGCGCACTTGTATTTCCGCTTGGACGCGGCCAGTCCCTTTTCTTTTTCGACCTGCTCGATGTGCTGGGCGTAGAGAGGCAGATCCTTGTCCAGAAACGAAATGCCGCAGTGGGAGCACTTGTACTTGCGGTTTCGCCACTTCCGCGGCTTGCGACCGTTGAAGTCCAGACCGGACGGCGGCGGAGTCGGAGTGGGCAGTCCTGGGGACGATGATGAGGATGAGGAGGCTGTTGTGGGAGCAGCGGCAGCGGTAGTAGTAGTGGGAGTGGTAGAGAAGGACTGACTGCTGCTCTTCTGACGCTGCAGCTCGCGGGAGATCACGTCTTCCGGGTCCAGCTCGGGGAAGACGGTGTATTGGAGCGGATCGTACGGGGTGGACACAAAGTTCCCCGGGATGGAGATGGGGGACGCCATCGAACTGGGCGAATACGACGTCGTGGCCTCTGGGGACGACGAGTGGTAGTAGTAGTTGTGGTCGTTGAGGGAGGAGGGGTGGTGATCGGGAGGACTCAGGAAGTCGCCATAGAGATCGATATAAGTGTTACTTGCGGGTGGGGCAGGTGGAGGAGCGGGCGGTGCTGCTGCTGCGGTTATTTGAATCAGGTCTTCAATATTATACTCGTATAGAAAGCTAGTAGTCATGATTATGTGGAGAGCAGAGAAAGAAAGAAAAAAAAAAAAAAAAAAAAAAGGGTGCAAGTGTGGAGAAAGGGCCTGGTATTTATAATCATATCCCACTCAGACCTGTCGACATTCCGGAAATTAGTGCTGTCGATCGCTTCTCAGCCTTGAAGCAAAAAGAAAAGTCCGATGATGTCAGGCCCCTCGAGCGGACCCCGTACAACCTATCACGGAGCAAGACCGACCCGATATTTTTAGAAACTCGCGTGGGTGTTGTTTTTTTTTTGGGCATCGATAAAAAAAAAATGCTGGAATGGAGACACCGCGGGAAAAAAAAAAGGTGTATATAAAAGGACAAAAGGTATGCATGCTTTTTTTTGGTTTTGAGCTTTTTTCTGTTAACGCAGTTATTGAGCATAAGCCAGCCGCGTCCTGTGCCACCACAGCCAACAACAACAACAACAACAACAACAACAGCCGGCCTGCTCCGCCAAAAACCCTGAAGGAGGCGCGGCTTTACATGACACCGTTACAGTCTGCATCGGTGCTTCGCCGACCGTTCGGTGGGGACCAGCGACTTTTCTAGACCGTCCCAATTCGGAAGGGTGGTTGATCATCCACAGTCACCTGTTCAGGGTTTTGCGCTTACGTAACCACCCAGTATTGACAATTAACGGTAAAATAATAAGAACAATTTTATGACGAAAGCGGATGACTGAGTCAGAGTGGGACCCCTTGTGAGAGATTTGGGCTTGTTACATGTTTTATTCGGAGATAAAATGTCATCGGAGATAAAACGGCATATCACCACATACACTCATTGTTCGTCATCATCATCATCATCATCATCAGCATGTTCTCCAGATCGTGCAGGGACAAGAAAAAAAAAAAAAAAAAAAAAGAAAGGGATCGGTCCGACTATTCCCGATGGGGGTGCAATTATACCACTACCACTGCCACCACCACCACCACCATCATGATGATTCAACGACAGCTCGCGTCGTCAACTGACTCCCCGCAGGAGGCGTGCACATGTGGATTTTTGATGCTGCTGGACCCAAAACACGACGAGACCGTAAACAAGTCTCGAGGATGGACAGAACGGCGGCCCCTCCAGCGGATCGTTCGGATCTCCGATGTAACCGGACCGACCGTTATGCAACCCGGTCAGGTGGTAAAGGGAGAGTGTGTGTGAGAGTGAGAGGGAGGCTTAGTAGAATACGCAGATTAACCTATGTCTTGGAAATGCCGGAAGTCTACACGCACAACCTCACGAGGCGCATAAGGTTTTTATGTGGCTGAATCCAGCTGCGGCCCGGCATCATGACCGTTTTAATGGCTGTGGATATATACCGTCAAAGCTTGTTTTTCGTTCCTGCTGGCCCTCCTGCGTATTAAACCGTTTTTTTTTTTTCTCGGCATTATCTGGATGCGTGGCTAGGTGTACACGACGTTCCATTTTCCGATCCCCCCCCCAGCAGCTGGGTGCGCACAATACGACTGCCACGCTACCTTATCGGGCTCAATGCTACCACGACATACGCTTTTCCAACACAATGGTCATCGTTCCAACCGCATGCGTCTCTGTCTTCTTTCGCTATCAAAATTCGTTCTAGAACAGGTACAGATCGGCTTCTAGAACCATTCAGCGTCTCACTCCGGCTTATGAACAAGGGGGAGACACAGAGAGAGAGAGAGAGAGGGGATTTGTTCTCCCAATACAACGCGCGATTCGCGTGATTGAGTGAAAAACAAAAACAAAAACACAAAAAAAAAAAAAACCCGCATGGTCGGCATTCCGACACCGACCGGTCTCTCTCTCTCTCTCTCTTTTCTTTTCTTTTTTTTGTTTTCTTGTGTGTCTCCCCAGCACGCACACAGTGTGCGGTCCTAAATTATCAGATGCCAGGCCAGGAGAGGTGAAGTGGTGGAGAGATGCGGACCTTAACCGAAAAAACAGACACACACACCCACACCCACACCAACACCAACACCCACACACCATCAAAACGTAGCCAACAACAATTATGTCGTGCTTACAAGTGATTGACCAGGACAAAAACTTCACACAAGACGTGGGCGGGTTCCTGGAGACGGAAAACCTGACCCACAGCGGACTCAACTATCATGTGGTCTCGGTGTTCGGATCCCAGTCAACTGGCAAGTCCACCCTGCTCAACGCCCTCTTTGGCACAGACTTCAACGTGATGAACGAGCAATCCAGGCAGCAGACCACAAAGGGCATCTGGATGGCCAAGAGCACCCTCTCCACCGTCGACAGCCCCTCTTCTTCTTCTACTGACTCGTTTCTGGACATTGGCGACGAAAACAGCACCACCAACAGGTCCTCCGACATCCTGGTGATGGATGTCGAAGGCACCGACGGCAGGGAGCGTGGTGAGGACCAGGACTTCGAGCGCAAGTCCGCCCTCTTTGCATTGGCCACCTCAGAGGTCCTCATTGTGAACATGTGGGAAAACCAGGTCGGGCTCTATCAAGGTGCAAACATGGGTCTGCTCAAAACCGTCTTCGAAGTCAACCTCTCCCTCTTCCATGCCTCGAGACAAACCCCGCGCTCCCTTATCCTGTTTGTCATCCGTGATCACATCGGAACAACCCCGCTCGAAAACCTGTCAAACACAATCTTGGCCGACCTGGACCGTCAATGGGACTCCATTGCGAAGCCCTCCGACGACCTCAAGGACTCCAAGATCCACGACTTCTTCGACATTCAGTTCGACGCCCTCCCACACAAGGTCCTGATGCCAGACCAGTTCCAGACCCAGGTCGACCAATTGTCCGTAAGATTCACCAACCCTGCAAACCCCTCGTACGTCTTTAATCCGAAATATCACCGTAACGTGCCCCTGGACGGCTGGAACATGTATGCGGCAAAGATCTGGGAGCAGATTGAGTTGAACAAGGACCTCGACCTCCCCACTCAGCAGATCCTAGTCGCTCGGTTCCGGTGCAGCGAAATCGCCGCCCAGGCAGTGGACCACTTTGAGTCCAGTCTCAAGGAGTTGCAGGCCTCCGAGGCCGGTCGTGCCCTGGGCGACTCAAAGATGGTGGTTGATGCCTTTGACTCGCATTTGAAAACGTTACGTGACGGCGCATTGGCGGTTTACGACGTCTCTGCCGGTAAGTATGCCTCCAAGGTCTATCAGGGCCAAAGACAAGACTTGATCTCGCAAATCGACACCAAACTGTCCGGCTTGTTCAAAGCCCAACTGAGCGCATTGCACAAGGCCGGAATTGCGCTCTTTATTGCACAGTTGGATGGCTCCAACAACAGCAACAAGAGAGCCGAAGGTGGTATGACCTTTGCACAGAACATCGCCTCCGCTAAAAAGAAGGCGCTGGATTATTACACCGAGAACGTTAGCCCGGTTGAAGAAATCAATCCCGACATTTTCAACTACAGGGACGAGTTCGAGAGCTTCCAATCCGAACTAGACTCGCTGGAACAAAATCGAAAGAGTCAGGAGATCTCCAAGATCTCCAATCGCTGCATCAAGAAGCTGAACCGTCTGATTGATGAAGATTTGGATTCCTACTTCACCCGGCCTGATATCGCCGATGCTGACAAGATGTGGGACAATGCATTCGAATTCTTCAGCTCGTCCTTAGGAGCGCTTTTGCAGCCATTCCAGGATTCCCAAGGTCAAGTTGATTTCCACATTGGGGCCTCGGAAGAAGTTAACCAAAAGGGCTATCGAGAGATTGAGAAGAAGGCATGGCGTGCGTTTGATTTCAAACTAAAAGAAATCACATCCACAAACAATGTGCTCTCGATATTACAAGAAAAGTTTGACCTAGCGTTCAAGTATGACGAAAACAAGGTGCCGGTGGTGTGGAACGCCGGTGACGACATTGAAACTCCATACGTTGAAGCCCGAGACAAAGCATTGCAGTTGTTGCCAATTTTTGCAACTGCTACCTTATCGGATGGAAGATTGGTCAAGCCGACCGTTCCTCTGAATGATGATGACGACGACGAGGAAGATGACGATTCGCAGGAGCAATTTGCCTATCGCATCAACAAGACTCGTCAAGAAGAAATTCAAACCAAATTCAAGCGACAGGCTGACGCTGCATTTGTCGAAGCCAAACGGTCCACCACCCAGACTGCCACTCAAGTTCCATTCTTTGTAATCGTCTTGATTGTCTTGCTGGGTTGGAACGAGTTTATGGCGGTGTTGCGAAACCCTTTTTTGTTTATCTTCTGCTTGATGGTTGGGGCCGCAGCCTGGGTTACTTTCAACCTGAACATGTGGGGCCCAATGTTGAGCGTTGCTGACGCCATGAGTACGCGAGCCCTTGAACTTGGCAAGGAGAAACTGCGACAAGCCCTGGAGGTCTCTCCTGAGCATCAATCTCAATCTAGAGTTGCCATTCCAGGCGGCGGTGGTATTGAATTGGATGATATGAAGAAGAAAAAAAGCACTTACGACAACAATGATGATGATGATGATGATAAATAATAAATTATACTGTCAGCAAGGGAGAGTGTCTATAGTGAGTAATAGTCGGTCGATAGTTAAATAATTTACACACTATGCACATATATATTCACATAGCATACTTCATCTTTTCGAAGAAATCAATCCTCTTCATCCGGATCAAAAAGATCCAGATCTAGCACTGCACCGTTGTTGTTGCTACTCCCCGGAGCTGCCGATGGATCAATCACCGGCCGTTCGCCATAAGAAACTAATGAGGAACTCCTTCTCTTGGTACCACTGCCAGACCCAGGCTTGGGGTTGGCAGCAGCAGTATTTGCCTCCGTGGCGGCATTGCTAGTATTATTATTCTGGTTATTAGTAACGTTATTGGCCACGTTCTTGATTGAATCAAGCGTCTTTTCATCAACGGCCTGGAGATTCTCGTCTTCTTCGGAATTCATGGCTAAAAGTGCCATCATCCCCCGACGCAACTCGTCTTCAGTTGGCCACGGGAAATTGGCATGTTCTGGCATTTGCGGGTCGTATCCAGGTGGCGCATGAGTGAACTTTGTGATCTTTGTTGCGTATTTCAACAACTCCTCCGAAGACACTGTCTTTCCGTCGTCTTGTATGCTTTCCTTCCCCGGTAAAGCCTCGAGCTGTCGCCTGTAATCCGAAAGGCCTATTAAAATTTCATTCAGTTTTTTACTCAGTTGATCAGATTGCTGCTGTAGCTTGTCGATTACTCTACCCGCCTGCTGATGTTTGAATAGCTCCTCAACTGCGCTGGAAAGGTCTCCATCGGCTCCTATGAGACGCGTTATTAGTTCCTTTTTGGGTCGAAACGCCCCGATGGATTCTACCAGTTCGTTGATTATAGTCTCATACGTCTCCAGACTCTTTCCAATACTCAATTTCTCTTCCGAAAATGCGGGGACAATGGTGGTAGTAGTCGATTCACCCATTCGAGGCGCTGGGGTCTGCGCCCGAGAAGGCTGGAATTGGCTGTCGAATTGTGCAGGATTAGGTGTAGATGCCTTTGAATAAGGTACTGAAGACATTGTTACAAGTTATATCTGTACAGTTCTCCTCTCACCCATCTGTTGAGTCTGTATATATATATACGTGTGTGTGTGTCGGTAGTAGCAGAGGTTGACTATTTTTCGGCCATTTCTCCTCCCATTTTTTTCTGTGAACACTACTACTACACACCCACCGGAAAAGTAACGTGCGGTGTATAGTGTACATCACACGAAAGCGATTTTCCTCCCCCTCCATCAATACCACGGAAGGTTACGGAAAACACCCTTAATTTTTTTTTGTCTATTCACACTTAGTTCTCACCTTCTAACAATAACCACCCTACCACGTTTTAAACAGCGCCTAGGATTTGCCGTCAGGCGTTGGAATGGTCTTAAAGTGAACCCAATAACTGCATTATTCATGTCTTCAGAGCCCATTCCCCTGCGAAAAATGTCGACCTCATCCTCTCGAATCCTTGACGATGATGAGGATGACGATGATCTTTTAACAATTGAGGAATCTGACAGTGCTCCGTTGATTGGTGCGAATGATAACAATAAAGGCGCCGGTACTGGTGGTAACAACGTGAGCAGCAGTCTGTCCTCCTCACGAGAAAGAAAAATTAGCCCTCAAACCGCAGCTCCTTCAAACAAGCATTACAAGTTCGCATCCAACGCTATTTCTAATGCAAAATACTCACCCATCTCGTTCATTCCCATCATCTTGTACGAACAGTTCAAGTTCTTCTTCAACCTCTATTTCCTCCTAGTGGCGTTGTCCCAGATAATCCCTGCATTGAGAATCGGCTATCTGTCGTCGTACATTGTGCCTCTCGGATTCGTATTGACTGTCACAATGGGCAAGGAGGCGTGGGATGATATCCAGAGAAGGCGCAGAGATAAGGAGTCTAACAGTGAGCTCTATGACGTGGTTGATAGGGCAAAACTCTGTCGGTCTAGAGAGTTGAAAGTGGGCAATTTGATCCGCATTCACAAGGACCAGCGGGTACCCGCTGACATGGTCCTGTTGACCTCTTCGGAAAAATCTGGCGAGTCTTTCATCCGAACTGATCAGCTCGATGGTGAAACAGACTGGAAGTTGCGGATAGCCTGTCCAGTGACCCAGAATCTGGATCCTGACTCTCTCCATACTGTCCAAGTCATTGCCGGCCCTCCTGAAAAATCGATTCATAATTTTTGGGGAACTTTACGTCATGACACCTCGTCCGTAGGTCTCAACGTGGACAATACTCTATGGGCCAATACAGTCCTAGCAAGTGGTACGGCAATTGGAATGGTCATCTACACTGGTAAAGACACCCGTCAGGCTATGAACACCTCCAAGGCTGGGACCAAAGTTGGCCTTCTGGAACTGGAAATTAACAATCTTTCCAAGATTCTCTGTGCCTGCGTTTTCTTGTTAAGTGTAGGACTAGTAGCTTTACACGGGTTTGGTAAAAACTGGTATCTGGATATCATGCGGTTTCTTATCCTATTTTCCACTATCATCCCGGTGTCATTAAGAGTCAATTTGGATATGGGCAAGTCAGTATATGCTCATCAGATTGAACACGACCGTTCAATCCCCGACACAATCGTTCGGTCTTCCACAATTCCAGAAGACCTAGGGAGGATAGAATATTTATTAACCGACAAAACTGGCACATTAACCCAAAATGACATGGAGCTCAAGAAGATCCATGTAGGTACCGTCAGCTATGCGGGTGATGCTATGGACGAAGTTGCCGCTTACATGACTGGCGACCCCACAGGCCCTAGAAGTCGTAGAGAAATCGGTGCAAGAATTAGAGACGTGGTAACTTGTCTTGCCATCTGTCACTCTGTGACCCCTTCATATGAGGACGGTGAATTGACTTATCAAGCTGCTTCCCCCGACGAAATTGCAATCGTCAGGTGGACCAGCACGGTCGGTCTCTCCTTATACAGGCGTGATCGGACTTCCATGACTCTAATTCATGAAGCCACGAAAACACCGCAGGAGTACGACATCCTGTATGTCTTCCCGTTCAACTCAGACAACAAGAGAATGGGCATTATTGTCAAGGATAAAACTAAAAATGAAATCTGGTTTTACCAAAAAGGTGCTGACACTGTTATGGGTAAGATTGTCCAACACAATGACTGGCTAGATGAAGAAACCGGGAACATGGCCCGTGAAGGCTTGCGAACTTTGGTGGTTGGTAGGAAAAAACTCACCAACCAACTCTATGAAACATTCGTCTCTAAATATGACGCTGCTTCCATGTCACTGGCTAACAGAGACTCTGCAATGGCCAAAGTCATTGGGGAATATTTGGAGCACGATCTTGAACTTCTAGGATTGACTGGTGTTGAAGACCGTTTACAAAAAGACATGAAGTCGTCATTAGAGTTGTTGAGAAATGCGGGTATCAAAATCTGGATGCTTACGGGTGATAAAGTCGAGACGGCCAGATGTGTGGCCATTAGTGCCAAGCTCGTCTCACGAGGGCAATATATCCATTCTATTACCAAAGTTACCAATCGGGATGAGGCAATGGAACACTTGGATCTATTGAGAACAAAACCTGAGGCATGCATGTTAATTGACGGAGAATCTCTCGCAATGTTCTTGGCACACTTGAAGAATGACTTTGTTGAAGTTGCAGTCCGCCTACCGGCTGTGATTGCGTGTAGATGCACTCCTCAGCAAAAAGCAGACGTTGCTCTCCTGATCAAAGAAGCAACAAGGAAACGTGTGTGTTGTATAGGAGATGGTGGTAACGATGTTAGCATGATCCAAAAAGCAGATGTCGGTGTGGGTATAGTTGGTAAAGAAGGTAAGCAAGCCTCTTTGGCAGCTGATTTTTCTATCACTCAGTTTTGCCATTTGACCAAACTGTTAGTCTGGCACGGGAGAAACTCCTACAAACGATCTGCAAAATTGGCACAGTTTGTCATTCATCGTGGTCTCATCATTAGTGTGTGCCAGACTGTGTACTCTGTTGCTTCATCCTTCGAACCTTTGGCGTTGTATCAAGGTTGGTTGATGGTAGGATATGCTACCGTCTACACGATGGCTCCAGTGTTCTCACTTGTTCTGGATAAGGATGTCGATGAAAATCTAGCCAAATTATATCCTGAACTGTATAAAGAGTTGACAGAAGGTAAATCTTTATCATACAGGACTTTTTTTGTTTGGGTTTTAGTCTCTCTATACCAAGGTACTGTTATTCAAGGCATGGCCCAAGTGTTGGTTGGTTTGGATGATGATGTGTTCCAGAAATTAGTGTCTGTCAGCTTTACGGCCTTGCTACTCAACGAATTGATCATGGTAGCATTGGAGATTATAACCTGGAACAAGGTGATGTTTTTCTCCGAGATTATAACACTTGGAATATATATTGCCACCATACCGTTTTTGGGTGATTGCTTTGATTTGCCTTACATGACCGAAGGAGTTGGTTTCTACTGGAAAACTGCGTTGATCACGGCAACTGCTTTGATTCCACCTTGGATTGGCAAGTCTTTAAGAAGAAAACTAAAACCACCAAGCTATGCCAAAGTTCAGCAGGTCTGAGAAGAAAAATGGTGACAAAATGTTGGAAGTTTTTATTTTTATTTAAAAAAAAAAAAAAAAAAGAAAGAAAAAAGAAAAAGAATAGCATTCTTAGATATGATTATGCATTAATTGTTAGTATATACGCTCGTTTAAATTCCTTTTTTTCTTTTTTTTTAGTGGTCATCTTCACTAAATCCAGGACAGTTTTTGTCGAGATCAGTCTGATCTTTATAGGTAACTGCACACCAGAAACAGTGGTTATACTTGTTTCTCAAGTATCCCAGTATCTCTGTTAATTGCTCTTCATTTGATTTTTGCAGGAAATTTCCTAATTCTTGATCGTCACTCTCATCATCAGGCAGTTGCTCTTCCTTCTCTACGCATAGTCCATTGTTACCAGACGGCTGCGCATTAAATGCATACATTCTAGATTTCTTGAGTTTTTCAAAATACTCACGTTCCTGAATCTCTTTGATATGGCCTCTATACAACACATTGACGTCACGTAGATCTTTGGCTTTATAAAGCTCCTCCATGTCATTAGCATCTGCCCAGTCCAAGTTAATACAAAGCTTTTGGGCTCTTTTGAGATTGTTGAGAAGCCTCTTTTCTTCAAGTTCCGTGCGTATCCTTTCTCTATAGCCAGATTTGGCCTCTTTCTGTTTCTTTTCTTGAAGCTCTGCGTGCTGCTCCAATTTGCGTTTCCTGTCACTTTCATACCCAATACCATACCGGCCCTCCTTGAGTTCCACTACTATAGGTTCATCAACAGTGTTGCTACTGGAACCCTTCCCTAGAGACTCACCCATCTTATATCCCATTTTCTGCATTAGACTGAATCCCTTGTTTTCAGCCATATTAAGGCGGGTTTTCAATGCCTCATTAGTTCTCTTGATCTCAGGGTTTTGCGTCTCCTCCGACTCCGCCAGATCTTTGGGCTCCTTCTCTACTTCACCAAAAGACATCGCCATGTAATCCTCTTCGTCATCGTCTTCTTCTTCTTCTCCTCTGCCATCACCCGTCATTTTGTTGTTGTCGTTGTTGTGGTTTTGTTGTGGTTGATGTATATAGCATCACAGCCGCGTCTATGAAAAATATGAGATTAGATAAAGTTAGACTTAAGGTAGAGTAAAGGTTTAAATACACAACCACGGTTTTTTCCCTCTTTACACTCAATTCAAAACAAAGCATGTCGTCTAGCTTGAAAAAGCTTTTGGGCGCTTTACTTGGAACAGATTGGAACAATGGCACCCACAATGGTCCGTACAGGGCCAATCTCACTACGGGTCTTCAGAGCACTGGCGAAACGAATGTAATTGACGTCACAAAAACCATTCCCCTGACCACTGTCACAGAAACAGTTCCGTTGAATGCAGCAGAATACACTTCTCACATGCTCTCTTCTCTGTGGAATGGTATCGACGTAGCTACGGCTAAAGTGACTACCACCGCTATTCCTACCCCTGTGAGCCAGGCTGAGCTTATTGAGCCTCCAAATATGCCAGAATTCCACAGTGATTTGAGATTACCGAAGGATTTCATTTGGGGGTGGGCATCGACCGCACCTCAATCTGAAGGAGCGGTTGACGCAGATGGGCGAGGGCCATCAGTCTGGGATACAGTCAGTCACGGAGTGGACTATTTCCTGGCCAAGAACGGGACCTTGGATATCACCAATAACCATTATTATTTGTACAAACAGGATATCCTACGAATGGCGTCGTTGGGTGTTCCTTATTATTCTCTTTCCGTTTCATGGTCCCGGGTTTTTCCATTCGGCAATGGTTCAGTCAACTACGATGGGCTGCAGCACTATATCGACGTCGTCGATTACCTTTTAGAACATGATATCACACCAATAATAACCTTATATCATTGGGATTTGCCACAAACGCTACAGGAGTGGTATGGCGGGTTTCTAAGTAGAAAGATTGTACAAGACTTTGGCAACTATGTTAGAACGGTTTTCACAGCGTTGGGTGCGAAGGTAAAGATTTGGATAACTCTGAATGAGCCTCAGATCATTTGCCAACAGTATATGGATTGGCCCGATGTGGTTCCTGATGAAATATTCCCCATTCACAACGTTACTTGGTCTCTTGAACGCTTGTACACTTGTGGACACAACGCGTTATTAGCCCATGCTACGGCAGTAGACATCTACAGAACAGAAATTGAGCCTATGTTTGGCAAAGGCATGATTTCATTTGCTAATTCATGGGATTTCACTCCTCCGTTGACTGGATCTAAAAAGGATAGAACAGCAGCTCAGAGGCAATTAGACTTTACAGCCGGATGGTTTGGACATCCTGTGTATCTGGGTGATTACCCTCACTCGATGAAGAATACTTTAGAAGGCCTGTTACCCGAATTCACTCAAGAAGAGATTGCGTTTGTCAATCAATCATCCGATTTTTACGCATGGGACTCGTACACAGGCTATCCAGTTAAAGCTGATGATGATCTAGAAGATGGAGGTTTCGAAAACTGTATTTCAAATTCTTCCCATCCCAATTGGCCAATATGTGCCGAGGAAGTCACGGTGGTTCCGGGAGGTTGGCTGGTTGGCGCCCAATCAGACCCAGGTACGTCAGTTTGGCTTCATAATACGCCAGACCTGTTCCGTCAGGGTGTTGTATGGTCATGGAATCAGTTCAAACCAAAAGCGTATTTTATCCCAGAGTTCGGATTTAGTGTCTGGAGAGAATCAAAAATGTCTCCAACCCATGCAAGATACGATTCTGAAAGAGTGGCATATTTAGACGGATATATGCATCAAATGTTGAAGATTATTAATGAAGACAACGTCAACTTAATTGGAGCAATCGGTTGGTCGATGCTAGACAATGTTGAATGGCAGGAAGGTACCGATGTACGCTTTGGGTTTCAGCATGTGGACTATCTAACCCTTAAAAGGAGATATAAAAAGTCAGCATTTTTTTTTAAAAGCTTCTTCCAACATTATACGCAAGATTATTAAACGGTATTGATATCACTTCTACTGCGGTCATAGAGCTTATAAAATTCACAATAGCGATGATCTAAATATAATTAAGCGAATTTATCAAATTAATCTCTATATAAACAGAAATACAACTCTGTGATTATTCTTATTCAGAATGGTGGTTCTCTCTACCGTTCTCCTCTTCTGTATCTTCGTCCTCGTCATCTTCATCGTCATCTTCTTCCTCTTCAGCGTACGGCACCCGTCGCTCAAAATCTCTAGCATGAGCGGCAGCCACAGCCAAGAGCACCGGCGTTGCGAAAGCCGCCAGAGTTCCACGTCTTTGTAGTTTCCTCGGATGCAATCTTTCTGATTCACTGGTACGTCTATTCCGTAGTTCATGTAAATCTTGGGCCTCTTCATCTCCTCTTTCCATGAAATCGAATGGAGTAGTAGCGGCTCTTCTCCAGATACGGGGATGTTCATCCAGTGCACTAGTGTGAGCAGCAGCAACATCCTGTTCATCGCCACCTTCCTTGAAACGCTCCTTTCTACGTTCGGCAACCGGATACGGTAGAGTTAAGTCCCTAGAAGCCCTGAATCTAGTAACGTTGGTGCAATGCTCGTTCTCAACACGGAAAAATACCCACAAAAACCTTCGAATGATCTCAATCAGCGCAACAATAAAAGAAATTTTGGCAGACTGTTGGATCTGCTTAGAGTAGGCCGCATAGAATACCCAATTGAACCTAAGGACGGGATCAACAATCATCACCAAGTAGTACGGTATTTTGGATGGGAATCCCAATTCATCACGCAATAAATAATTTCTACTGCCAGGTTGGATGAAAGAGAAATCCATAAACACATCCCAGATAGAACTGTAAACTGCATTGATGGCGGCGAAGGTAATGAATAACGCTCTGTAGGTATCAGACTCTCCTTTGTTAATTCTCAGAACGCTCAAGAAAACGTAATAAAGAATCTGAAAGGAGTACTTCCCCGCATTTGCCAAATGAGGGAACCAATCAGCAGTATCTCCATATCGTCTCAAACATTGAAATAAACGCCATATCCCCGGAAGACAATTCAAAAACCCCAGCAGACGAGAATGAGACGACGAACACTTGGATACCTTAGGAGACCCCGGATAAACATCTCCCCAATTCTTAGCATAAAGGCAAAAGAAAAATGAGGCATTGGAAACCGAATACGTCATACTTGTAACGATGTCGCCAAGAAAGAAATCCCTGAATTCGACCGGGTAAAGTCCACTCAATAGCAGTCTCCAAAACGCTATTAATAGCCATCGCCTTGATCTATAATGCAAAATTGGCAATGGAACAACCCAGATAAATACTGCTATTCCGAGATAGATTGGGGGGAAGTATCTCGCCGGATAAGAATCTGGGAAGAAATCATTGAATGTCAGCCATGCGAATAAAGACAAGAGAAACATGAGAAATGCCGGTATTTCACCGTATTGCCGATAATCCAAAAAATGCCGTTGGTCGAATTCAAAAATAAACGGGTAGTTGATCTTATACTTTGTCCAAGCGTACAAATTTAAAGTGAAGAGAATCAACATCAAGTTTACAATGAAAAATCCACCCCAGACCTGAAATAGATAGGTCGTATCGGGATGTGTCCCTTCTACTAGATGCTTGATTCCCATGTACAATGCTTCGATGAATAGTGGAACCGAAAATCCTAGAAATAAACCAGAAATATACATCTCAGAATAGTGTGGTTCAGGCGTAAACTTTGAACGAAGCTTTTCCACTGCCTGTTTATGACTTCCAGATTCGAAATGTTTCGCATAGATATCTTCTGTTTTGACTACCAGATTGTCAAGGACGTCACTTTTCGAAAACTCAGATTCTTGAACTTTCTGTGCGTAGGTGGGAGATTCTGCACGGTGTGTAGTTTTGTCAAACTTTTTGACCATTTTCCTAATACCTGTTTGATTTAGCGCTCTGAATCCTTTCAACAACTCCAAAGACCGGTAGTATTCAGACAATGCAGCTTTTATTTGTCTCTTTGCATCTGAATATGAAACATTACTGTTCTCGCTTCTTGTATAATCATCTGCATGAGCCTCTGCGGTGGAGTGATCTGATAGTCTCCGAGCACGCTGTACGCTCTCTGCGTCGTTGAACATCCAGTTGTGAATAAGGATGGGCAAACTAGGGACACCCACTCTTTTCAATAAGATGATTTTGGTATTCTTGGCTGCTCTGTTGAGAGTTGTTGTTCGTTTCCGTTTAGAGTTTTTACGGTGATTTTGGAGTTTCTGCAATTGATCCTGGAGTATTAAAAATTTTTCAATCGCATCGTACTCCCGCTCGAGATAAAATGCTTCAATCTTGATGATTTCGTTATCCACCCAACGCAGAAATTCTCGTTCAGACGATACTTTGTTCATTTGTTCCACAACCGTCGTTTTATTAGCCTCCGAGACTGAGCTATTCTCTCTCGGCGGCCTTCGTGGGGTCAAGAGAGGAGAGCGGTCGTGGACGTTCGGTTGCTGTCCTTGCGATCGCTGGTGGGATGAAGGTGTTGACGGTGCCCCCTTGGAATGATACAATGCCGGAGACGGAAGTTTGATTGAATCACCGGTTGAAAATTCCTGTGAATCAATCGTTCCATATTCAGCAGGTTTGGGTAAAGGATCCGTCTTTACACCATTTTCAGTAGTCCGTTGATTATCTTGAGAAGGAGATTCCGTTGTAGTTGCATTCGTTGTAGATTCAGCGGATTCTTGAGTAGTCTCGGCGCTATTTTCTATACCTGACAGAGGTTGTGACGTATTAATAACATGGGGTTTCGGTACGGCTGGAATAGACGACTTTGTCAATTTCTTCAGCTTTTTCTTTCCCCCCTATATAAATGAAAGTGTCAGAAGTTACATCTGCCTCAAACACAACAACGGTAAAATTCTCTATCACTTACCTTGTAATCGAGATACTGGTCCCTCCATTCAGGAACCTGAATATAAGTTAGCATTCCACGTAGTGAAGGCGTACTTGTCATCCAGTTGTACACATACCAGGTTCTCCCGCAAATGCCTGTTTGAAAAAAAGTTAGTTAATGAACGGTATATATTGCGGCTAGCGGGCGATATCACGACTTACATTGCAAACTTCATTTTGAAGCAGGCGTTGTTTTAGCTAGGATGGCCTCTTGGGTTCGTCGTTGATCGGTTCCCTTTCGTTTTAATGTAAGATTATTATTATGGTAGCTCCGGTTGGCTGCGCATGGCGATGTATCGGGATGGATCACGTGATCGCATCGGTGTCGACATACAGCAACATTGACCGAAAAGTTGTGAGTAATAAAGGAGGGAATGAATCACCGTTTAAAAAGGAAAAAGAAAATAAAACCGGCATGCTTATGACCAATGAAGAAAAGGACTGCGAGTGCTTCAGCATTATTTTTTTATTTTTTTTTGTATAAAACTAAGAATATTCATACAAACCATTCTTCCATAACTGATGCCCTTCCCCAATAATATAAGAAAGGGTAGTTTCTTTCATACCAGCGTTCCCCAACAAACGGAGCTGGTTAATTACGCTATCAAGCAAGATGGACTTACCAAAATCTAACTGTTCATGGGCAACATTGGCAACATGAATGTGAAGATGATAATAAGACGGTTGATAATGAAAATACAGCTTCAATTGAGAAGGCTCCAACCCAAATTTTTGAGACACGCAAGTCTGGACCTCATGTTTGATAGATTCCAAAAATGGAATGTGAGACTGATTGAGGTCTCGAATAGACGATAAGTCGTCTCGTAAAACTAGAGCCACCAAATATAAACTTTGCAGATCCTTTCTATCCCATTTCATATCAGGAAGCAAGAGGAACCCGTTTCGCTCGTCATCGTTGCGATAAATCACTCGGTCGGCCTCGGCTCCGTGGTGCAAAATATTATAAACCCATTTGATTCTATCTCCTTTCATGCTTTCAATGTATGGCACCACAATTTTTTGATACATTTCCGGCGTTTCGTTCACAACACGTTTTTTTTGTGCTCTGTATTTTTTAATGTGTGTCTCAGTTGCAGGATAGATCAGGTTTACTTTAGCAGAGGGGTTTGTTTCGATGTCTTGTCGAATTGTCGCCAAATTCCAAGAATAAACATCGTTCAATTCTAAATGTTTGAGATCTTCCAGTCCGAGGTCCTTGACGAAACTTCCTTCTGGATCTATCACGAATGGAAGCTTTTTTAGAGTCACTATAGCATTCTGTCCGTCAATAGTTCCCAACAAAATGAGACTTTGGGTGAGTGAGTTGTTGTCCAACACTTCGTGATACTGGAATTTTCTAATTAGATCCCCCATGTTGTGATTAAGAGAAAGTTTTTGTATGATATGCCATAGCCATCGCGACGCGAGGCCGGCATATGCATACTACTATGACATGCATATATATATAAGCCACATAAACCACAAATGGTGGTATGCATACCTATTTTAATTCAGATTCTCTCTTCTTCGTATCACTCTAGAAGAATAATGCGTATATATGTCTTATTGCTTAAAACGTACTAGTGCATACTTGACCCCCCGTTCCCAGTGGGTGGCCTCAAGTGGACGTGGGACACAAATAATGCCCTGCAAGCGGCCTTCTTTTTTAGAAAAGAAACAATACCATTAGTCTCGCAGATTTCTGGGTGACCCTGGTGTAACTTTTTTTTTTTTTTTTTTGCATACTGTGTATGCGTGTATTCTAGCAGCTACCAGACTGAAATTCATGCCCAGAGCAATTCGACTATCCTAAACAGTCAGTACCATAGTTAAAAAGAACCCGCAGTGGATCGCCTAAAAGTGAAGTAATATTAAGGTAAGAGGTAGTTATTTACTTTTACTTTTATTTTTATTTATTTATTTTGTGGTATAATCTCAAGCTAAGGTAAAATTTCTTACTGCCTACTTATTATCCTTATCTCTGATATCAGAATATAAAACCACCGCGGCTTTTTCGAATCCCCTGTTCAAAACGCGCATTAGACAGTATTCATACGCGCACCGCACTCCTCCCATATATTTTTTCACTCACCCCCGAACACCACCAATACTCACAGCACATACAAAAACAAAAAAAAAAAAAAAAAAATTATTATTGATTCGGGGGAATTTTTTTTTTTTTGTCCTTTCTCCTTTAGAATCAACAACGACCCCCCCTTTTTTTTTTCTTCTTCTTCTTCTTTAATCTCGACTCATTTTACCTCTCTCACACAACATCTAGTTCCCAATCAGATAGAAGAAAATGTCTTCTTCTTTACCATCCAATGTCACAGCTGAACTGGGACAATTGTTGACAAGCCTGACATCCCCAAATAATGACCACCGTTCGGCAGCTGAAAAAAGCTTAAACAATGACTGGATTGGTGGGGGAAAAGAGAAGCAAGAGCTCTTGCTAGTTGGATTAGCAGAACAATCGGTATTAGCAGAAACCAACACGGTAAGCAAGAGAACGTTAATATTTATGTCCATCGACATACTAATTACCAATCTTTTGTAGGGAAGATCGTTTTCAGCAGTATTATTCAGAAGAATATGCACACGACAACCTGACAGTGATGATGTGGTGGCCCGCATTGTAGATACAATTTCAGACGGCGCCATCAATCAGATTAAGAACACTTTGATTCAAGGATTCCTCAACGAACAAGCTGACGACGTTCGCCATAAAGTCTCTGATTCCATCGCCGAATTAGCAAGACCAAACACCCGTACAGGAGAATGGCCAAGTCTATTAAGTACATTGCTTGAAGGATCCAAGAATCCAAATCCAGGCGTCAGAGAATCTTCGTTTAGGATCTTATCTGCCGTTCCCGATATAATCGGTGAGAATTTAACATCACAAGCGGTTCCTGTCTTTCTGGCAGGATTCAAAGATGATGTTGAAAGAGTTCGAATCTCCACCGTTACCTCTTTTACGTCTTTCTTTCAGACATTACCAAAGGCATCGTGGAAAGAACTTAATCCCTTGTTGCCAGACCTCCTGAACGTGCTGACTCCGCTTCGTCAGGAATACAAGGCCGACGAGTTGGCGTCTGTTTTGGAGTCATTAATAGAACTGGCCGGTATGGCCCCTAAAATGTTCAAGCCAATGTTCAAGACTGTTCTCGACTTCTGCGTTGATGTTGCCAAAGACAAGGATATGGATATTAATGCCAGACTCTCTGCATTGGAATTGGCCACGACGTTTGTGGATGAGGCTCCAAACATGTGCAAGAAAGAAGAAAGCTACACTGAAAAGATGGTGTTGCAATGCTTGTCCATGATGACGGAAGTGGGTGAAGACGACGAAGACGCGACAGAATGGAATAACGAAGATGATCTTCAAAACTCTGAAGACTCGGATGAGGCGTATTCTGCTGCGAAGCAAAGTCTTGATAGATTGGCTTTGAAGCTCGGGGGCAAAATCATGCTTCCTCCGCTGTTCCAATGGCTCCCAAATTTAATTAACTCGCAACAGTGGAGAGAACGTCATGCAGCCTTAATGGCAATTTCCAATGTTGCAGAAGGCTGTCGTGAGGTCATGATGTTGGAGGTTGACAAGGTGCTCGACATGGTTATCCCTCTCCTTAATGACCCACATCCAAGAGTCCAATGGGCTACTTGTAACGCTCTAGGTCAATTGTCTACCGACTTCGCCACGTTAATTCAAAGCACATGTGGTGATCGAATACTTCCAGCCTTGATTTCAAAACTGGGACCTGACTCTGTGTATAGGGTTCAAGCTCACGCAGCTGCTGCAATGGTTAATTTCTCGGAGCATGCTTCAAAGGACGTTTTAGAGCCGTATCTCGACAGTTTATTGTCCCGTCTGTTGGAACTATTAGGAAGCCCAAAACGTTATGTTCAAGAGCAGGTTTTGACCACAATCGCAATTGTTGCCGACGCAGCCGAAAGCAAATTCAGCAAGTACTACGAGGCCCTCATGTCCCTATTATTCAATGTGATGAAGGCCGATTCTGGACATGAGTACCGCCTATTGAAAGCCAAAGCTATCGAATGTTCGACCTTGATCGCTTTAGCTGTCGGCAAAGAGCAATTCAGCCCTCATCGTGATGAAATGGTGCAAATCTTCGCCAATATTCAGCAAAATATCAAAGATGAAGACGATCCCTGCCAATCCTATTTGGTACATGCTTGGGGAAGACTATGCCGTATCATTGGCTCAGACTTTGTTCCATATCTCAACGGAGTTATGCCGCCACTACTTGCTGCTGCCAAACATAAACCTGGGCTTCAACTCATTGAAGATGACAGTCAGATTGAGCAATTCGACCAACAAGAAGGTTGGGAAATTATCCCCATTCACGGAAAATACATTGGTATTCACACCAGCTTGTTGGACGAAAAGTCCAATGCCATCGATTTGCTGAGTGTCTATGCTTGCGAACTTGGTGCTGACTTCTACCCATATGTTAAAGAGATTGTTGCTGATATCATTGTTCCTGGCATCAGCTTCTTTTATCATGATGGAGTCCGATATGCAGCCGCACAAGCAGTTCCACACTTACTAACCTGTGTACAACAAGCAGTTGCCCGATCGAATGGCGGTGACGTTCAAAGGGCCAAGCAAGATCCGGCTGTTTTGGAATTGTGGATCCCAATGTTAAAGAAAATGATCGAGACACTCAAGATTGACAGCATGGTTGAAGTTTTGGCTGGCATGTATTCTAGCATTTATCAGTCTATTGAGCTGATCGGTTCCGGTGCGTTGAATGCGAATGATATGGACGAACTAGTCAAAGCTATTCACGAAAGCTTGACTGGATATGTGGAAAGACTACAAAGTAGGAACGACGATGACGATGCATACACTGAAGACGTAGAAGAAGAGGATGCGGAATCTGCGGACGAAGAATTGATTGGCGAGATCAGCAAGTTGATTCATTCGATTTTCAAGACATCAAAGTCTGAATTTCTGCCATATTTTGAGTCTCTGGTTCCGTTGGTTTCAGGATTCCTCAACTCTAGCAATGACGATTGCAGACACTGGGCGCTCTGTGTTGTAGACGACCTTATCGAGTACACTGGTCCTGATTCTTGGAAGTATCACGAACTATTCTTACCAAAGATGGTTGATGCGCTTGTATCTGGCGATGCCGCTGTTAGGCAAGCTGCTGCTTATGGTATAGGTGTTTCAGCCCAATATGGTGGTGAGGCGTATGCTCAATCCACTATTCAATCCTTACAAACTTTGTTTAATCTGGTTAGCGTACCAGATGCCAGATCCGAGGAAAATATCCATGCCACTGAAAATGCGAGTGCTGCGATAGCAAAGATTTTGAGTAAAAATGGCTACGTGCTAGGTGATGGTTTAGATGCTGCTCTTTCACAATGGGTTGATACATTACCGATTACAGCTGATGACGAAGTGGCCCCATTCTCTTATCTTTTCCTCACGGAGTTGATTTCAAGAAATCATTCGTCCGTGACGACCAAGATCCCAAAGGTGTTTGAAAGTGTTGCACAAGCTTTAGCTTATGCTTCTATTCAAGGAAAGACGGCAGAAAAGGTTGTGTCTGCCACAAAGGAATTATTGGGTCAAATTCCGCAATCTGAAGCAATGGCCTTGTTTCAAAAACTGCCTTCTGGTTCACAGGAAGTCGTACAAAAATGGTTTCAGTAGAGATAATTAATGTTTATTTTTTTACAGTTCTTTTTGGTATTATTATTTCGAAGGTTAAGCAAACAGATGACGAGTGATGTATTCTAATTTACTTCTGCCTATTAGTTATCCTATTTTCAACATTGATTATAGCATCCTGGAATAGTGCATTTAGAGTTAGCAGTCTGTTTATAGCCGGTCACTGTCATTTAGTTTTCTTACTTGCAGCTCGTTAAATGCCTCCATCACACTATTTTCTGCTTGCGTTTTCTCCATCTCAACTTTATAGATTTCGCGGGCAAATTCTTTATTTTTCTCATCAATCTGTTTATGTATATTATGCTTTAAACCCCTCTTCCTTGTTTCGTCTGTTGTAAACGAGTAAGCCTGCAGCGCTTCATTCAGCAGGTTGTTTCTCTTGTCCTTTGCTTCGTTTTTGATCTCCACATACTTTTGTCTAAAGTCGTTCATCCAACTGATAAATGTTAGGTTTGTGGTCAAACACAAAATAAGATTTAATACTTTAATTCGTCTTCTAGAAAACTCATTTTTTGTACTTTCTGGTTATAAAATAAGTTTACGATAGATTTGTTTTGACAGTGTTATTCTGCTTCTCTAGAAAGGGTTTTGAGGAAGTGAGAAGGTGACAGGTCGACTTACCCCACTCTACAATTTTCTCAGCACCATTTGATTATTATTATTATTATTATTATTATTATTATTATTATTACGAAATTCTATCTAAAACAATAAAAATCATAACCACCAATTGATATCGTAAAAATAAAAACCTCCAGAGGAGGAAACCTTTTATCGTATTTTGTTTACTTGTTTGTTGGGATTGTATCCTAGGTGAAATATGTGATAGTTGTTGTGTTTTACTTCTTCAATCCCTTGCGACACATATGCTTGCATTGTTGGAATTTCCTCTTCCCAAGTGGTAAACAATGTAGAGAATTTGTAGTGATGGTTCATCCCGTGTAAAGCTCTTACAAACTTACCATCATCACACTCAACTTTGGATTCATAAACCATAGTAACCAGAGAAACTTTGTAATCTGAATCTGTTCACCAATGATCTTCTGGATTGGGTTCGCGTTAAGAAGTTTCAACGTCTCCGGACACTCAATGTAAGTGTAAGTGTGCGAGTATTTATCCTCTGCTCCAGTTCCAAACCATAATAATAATCAATATACTCCTGAGTACATACATATAAATGAATAACATCAAGCAGGATAATTCGCATATTTGCCCAATACATAATAATAATCAATATACTCCTGAGTACATACATATAAATGAATAACATCAAGCAGGATAATTCGCATATTTGCGCAATACATAATAATAATCAATTTACTCCTGAGTACATACATATAAATGAATAACATCAAGCAGGATAATTCGCATATTTGCGCAATACATAATAATAATCAATTTACTCCTGAGTACATACATATAAATGAATAACATCAAGCAGGATAATTCGCATATTTGCCCAATACAGGCGTTTCGACATTTTAAATAATCAGACGGGGGATGGCGCCGGATTTCCCTCAAATTCCCCAATACAGGCGTTTCGACATTTCAAACAATCAGACAGGTGATGGCGCCGGATTTCCCTCAAATTCATGAGCATGTAGGAAAACCATTTCGTATGACGAGAGAACTCTAGACTTCACTGGATAAAACCCACACAAGCGACTCTTCCACAGAAGATATTTCCATCTAATACAATAGTTGCGGTATAGATTTCAGAAACTCGACCACCGCTGCAAGACCCTTTTTATTATCCAAAAGTGCCTTTAAGTCGAGTTGTGGCGATGCCCTTCTCAAAATATTTCGTCCGGTCTCATAATTTCCGCAATCGACGATAATATGTGACACATTTTCCACCTCACCACAGGAGCAGTGATGTTCCCTGGTATTTATTTTCATCCTTTGAAAGTAGCTTCCAAATATTCCATGTTGATAATAATAATAATAATAATCAATTTACTCCTGAGTACATACATATAAATGAATAACATCAAGCAGGATAATTCGCATATTTGCCCAATACAGGCGTTTCGACATTTTAAACAATCAGACAGGTGATGGCGCCGGATTTATTCCATGTTGAGTATAATAATTATCATATTTAGAGTCCTATGTAGTTACCTACAGCGTAGTAGGACTAGTTCTTAACGTTGGTCCAATTCAGACGTGTCGACATTTTTACTGTTCTCCCATGCATGTGTCACATGGTATCGTTGGCGACGGAGCCGGATTCCCCTCTAGTTACCTAGAGTGCACAGGAAAACCATTTCACCTTTCCGATAAT
>JAJLUR010000181.1:0-28833 GCA_030674225.1 Blastobotrys terrestris | reverse complement strand
AAGTCTAGAGTTCTCTCGTCATACGAAATGGTTTTCCTACATGCTCATGAATTTGAGGGAAATCCGGCGCCATCACCTGTCTGATTGTTTAAAATGTCGAAACGCCTGTATTGGGCAAATATGCGAATTATCCTGCTTGATGTTATTCATTTATATGTATGTACTCAGGAGTAAATTGATTATTATTATTATTATTATGGAGAAAGGACACTACAACAAAATTGAATGCTTGTTATGCAACAATCCAAGCCCTTCATAAGGCTGAATAGCTGTTACCAAAAAGGACATGACGGAGTTTATCAAAATCACAGTGGCTTTCAGCTGTACTCAAAGGAAAATCCTAATCCGTTGAGGTAAGCATTTTGGAAAAGCCCCCGATATATTCTTAGCAGAATCGTCCGAATGCGCACTCAACATGGAATCTTTGGAAGCTACTTTCAAAGGATGAAAATCGATACCAGCTAACATCACTGCTCATGTAGTGAGGTGGACAATGTTCTCATATTCTCTTTGATTGCGAAAATCATGAGACCGAACGAAATATTTTAAGAAGGGCATCGTCAGAACTCGAGTTAAAGGCACTTTTGAATAACAAAAAGGGTTTTGATGTGGTGGTCTAGTTTCTGACATCTATACCGTAACTGTTCAGTTAGATCGAAAAGTCTTCCGTGGAAAAGCCGCTTGCGTGGGTTTTATCCAGTGAATCCTAGAGTTCTCTCGCCGTACGAAATGGTTTGCCTACATGCTCATGAATTTAAAGGGAATCCGGTGCAGTCACCCATCCGATTATTTAAAATGTCGAAACGCTTGCATTGGGCTGATACGTGAATACCTTATGAACATTAAACGGGCTGACCCCGATTTGGATGGCGATAGCGGGTTTTTTTATTGGTCCTTTTAGATGTCAAATAGATGAGACCTTATGAAAAATCCTAATACAGCCACTTTGAATGGTGCTTGTGAGTAATTGGTCCAATTTTTTTTTGGTCTATAATGTATTACTTGTTTTACCAAATTACAAAATTTGTAAACAAGACTGCCTAAAGACGAACCATCTATAAAGTGGCGAAACGCACATGAAACTTCATGGGTTATGTAAATTGTTCTCCCAGCTTGTAGTAGGAACAAATTCTGGCCATCTTATACAGCTTTTATCCAATGGAATCGGGTAACAATTCATGCACCCTGATTACCCATAAGATAAAAAGGTTTCCGTTGTACCCTAGGTGGCTAGAGTTGAATATCATTCCGCAGCTAACGATGGCATGTGACAAATGGGAGAACAGTAAAAATGTAAGAGTCTGAACAGAACCAATGCTAAGAACTAATCCGGCTAACACGCAGTAGGTATCTGCATAGGTCTTTTATTAATTTATTGCTGAGGGTTTTTTATCAAACAAATTGAGGCATATTGACCAGTGCTATACTAGGAAGGGGTTTCACCTGCTCCGCCTCTTCGACATATAGGAAAGAGTTTGATCCACCATAACCTAAAACAAACCTGAATACTTTCTAATAAAATGCATATTTACCACAATACCACAATGGACAATTTGATAAGGGAGTAGGATAAATTTGAGATAAAAGCTAAAACCTGGTTGCCATAAATACGTTAGGTTGCCATAAATACAGTAATATATTATGCCCAACTATATAACTGACTGCAGTATTTAAGGTAAATCTTTCAATAATGTGTAGAGGTCTCCCCTACTAGTCCAGCTATGTTCTGGCCTAGAACCCCAGGTTTCCCATTGCCATGATCGTTCAAATGTGTTAACAACTTCTTCAAATTCTTCATCAGCTTCTTTGTCAATATGATAATCGGAAATTCCTAGCAATGAGCCAAAATCGCTTAGGGCGTTTAAATATTGTTGAAGGAAGCCTTTCTTAAATTTGGTAGATTGCCTGTTGGCCATGAAATCTATAAACCTCTCCCATCTTCCAACGTAGTACTCTCCAACTAATCCTGCCCATTGCTTGCATGCATAATCGTTTATTTGGTGGGTTGGCCCCCAATGTGTCAATTGGTTGCGAGCTTGGAATTCACTAACCTTCTCAAACTCCTTGTTACCGTTAGCCATTTCTTTTGCAGCGAGAAGCCATTTTCCCAAAAGAAAATCCTCATCAGTATACAAAATTTCATCCAACTGACGCAGAATGGATAACATTTTATCACCTTGATCCAAAAGTGTCTTCCGGTAAGCTCCTTGGGCATAAAGTGCAACAAATTTGAGATATTCTGGCAAGAACCTATTGGCAACCACTTGCCGAGTAATGTCGACGACATCGTGATGGAAATGGCTATTTTCAAGCCATTCAGGATGCTCAATGACCCATTCACGATATCCTTTGAAAAGAGTTTCTAGTTTGACAGGATCGTAATGTATCTTGCTTGGTTGGATCCCTGGTACCTCAGCAATACCTTCCAAAGCCGGTCTAAGTTGATACATAGATTTGGCCACGGCATACACTTCGGTCGTTTGGTCGTTGGTATAAACAAGGTCAACCAAGGCTTTCCAAAATTGAACAATATAATCTGGAATTGGAGTGGGGCCGTATCTAGCACGAACGTGTTTTTCGGTATATTCGTATAGGTTTAGTGGCTCGTCGGACCAAGCTTGAGCCAGCATGATATCATAAACAATTTGATTACCCTCTTGACCTTCTGGCGTAAGTCCCACACCGACCAAAGAAGGGCTTTTTTTTCTTGCTTCGGTGAAATTTTGAGTCAAAAACTGCATGCTTCCTTCAAGACCCATATTACCACCAAAGTCATGAAGCTCACACCAAATCCAATTATGGCCGTAGTAGGAATTGGTTGACTCCCAGAAAGGTGCATGCTCCGAGAAGAGATCAAGAATGAGCAAATCACCCTTTGGAGCTCCAGACAAATAGGCTTCGATTCTTTCAGGCAACCAGAATTCTTTTTCATAGTAAAACAACCATCCTTGCATGACCCAGATAGCCTGTGGATCAACGCTTTTTAGCGATTCCATGGTACCTGCCGCTACATTCTTGAGATAATCAAGGTCGCCAGAAAATGGAGTGTTCTCATTATACTGATCTAAAGTGTAAAAATGAGAGACATCACCAATGTACGATTTTTGCTTTTCCAAGAATGATTTTTGAAGTTTGTAAAAGAGGGGATCCAGCGGCTCTAAGAAGGTGACATTACTGTTAACAGCTGGAAAGTCATTCCAACAACTACTATTGACAATGTTTGCATCTGGATAAATCTTTTTAATCTCCCTTGGAACGAATCCTGTAAAGGACGGCAGAATAGGGGTCATACCAAGTTCAACCATTCGGTTGACAATTTTCTTCTGCAACTTTAATTGCCGTTTTGCAAGTCCAAAATCAAACGTCGAATTCCAATTTCCTTGGACATTGCCAAACCTATTCCATGGTAGGAAGGCTTGACCAGAGAAAAAGCCTTCCAGCTGCTCCTCCGTGAAGCCAAACTCTCTAAACACTTCAATCAACAGTTGCTCGTAACCAGTCCATGCCAAGGGGGCATTGATTCCGTGTAACGCAGCCCAATCGAGTAAATGCTCCCAATCTTCCCAGGTATAGAAGGGAGTGGTATAGCCGAAGGTCACGGTGTTGAAGTGATAACGATATGGGACCACAGCGGAGCCTTGGATCGTTGTGCACTCCTGTGTTTCATCACACAATGAAGGGAGAGACTGTAATTGTTTGAGATCAGAATTGGTCCACGAGATCGAGACATGACCATGATCTTGCAAATACCTGTACAACCCAGAAGCCAATGCACTCTGGGAGGATCCGGTCACGCGTATTTTTTGGGTAATTGGGTTTTGGGTAACTTTGTAGGCATCAAATTTACCTTCATCTTTTTGAATCGCGTGGTCGACATGGAATTCGATTTGTCCTTTGAATTGCGGAAGTTGTCTGGAGACCAGACTCTCCATTCCTTTGACGCTAGTCAAGGAAGGAGGCGTACCACCTCCTAAGACTCCCAAGGCGCCGAGACCAATACTTTCCCACGGGATTTTCATTTATATGATATTAATATCGTGTGGTGGAAGTTAAAAAGCAGGAAAGAAAGAAGAAGAAGAAGAAAAAAAAAAACGGTTTGGAGGGGCGAGGCTGCGGGCGTTTATATCCTCTGAGTTTCCCCACGCCCTCCCCCCCGCGGACAGGGTTACAGCGCTGATCACCGTAGGGTGGGATGGGACATGGACAGGAGAACATTGCGGGTAAGTAGCAGCCGTGAAACCTCAATCTGAGAGGTAGACAATCTATTGAATGAGTTTCTTGCGAAAGACCATTGCAGCTCTTGTTTTCCTACCTTACTGTGGTTTGGTAGAATTTTATCATAACCTATGGACAGCCGAAATGGTTTACGGGTAACCTGTTAAGCAACAGTGGGGATATGCTTGGTCCAGGTTGACCATACGGTTCCCAAGTTAATACTGAAAACATCAATGAAATCACAGATAATTTGAAATTAGAACACATCACCTTGCCATATGCATATCTAATACTTTTATAAAAAAAAGCAAATAGATTCTCAATAGACAACGCCACTCCACTGAAAACGCAACGAATGACTCTGAACGCATACAGCCGTTTTACATAGACTGCAATTCTCCGGACTGTAACCTTTAAGGCAGAATAAGATTAACAATACGTCTCAATTCGTTGGTGGATAGCGTAGTAGTTTCTATCGCTATAGTCCAATTTTGCAATGTTCTCAGCATTTATGTTAGTATGTGTCAGTCTCGTGAAGATTTTATATATCAAGATCTGAGGAATTATGATATACTAGATGGTTCATACGGCGTTTGAAGGATTCGCCAACGAGTGTCTATGCTCACATTTATCCGACTCATTATGCATATTTCCACCCTTCCATATATCGGCCCACAGTCAACGAACGTTTACTAAACATCCACATCCTTCTTTAATCTGCACCTAATTTTGACAATCAGAATAGAGCCCATCGTGACTCGGTAGAACAGTTGTCCGGCAGAGCCATATACTTCGTCGGATTTTCGGGGAAAAAAAAATGACCTACGGACCGTGTGCTTCGGTGCACGTGACATCCGCGGGCCACACTATACGATGTCTTAAGGCCTTTTCTGCGCAGATGATCCGATCGACACAGTTTGACAACTTGTTTACTTACTCTACCTACCACCAACCGCAGACTATAATGACTTCATGCTCGTGCGCCCAACGGGGGTTCCAGTTTGTGCTTTATGCATCTAGCATTGCTGCCTTCACCAAGACGTTCTATTTCATGATGTACGAGTTTCCAACTTCGATTGTAGAGACTACGGGTTCCCACTTCCAATATTTGACGATCCTCGGGCTTTCCGTGACCTACATTGCCCAGGTTGTCGGATTGTTCGCAGTGCTATTGGATTGCAACAAGCTACGGTCTGTTAAGCACTATTTAGATCTTATTGCTGCTCCTGTGGAATTTGACGTTACTGTGCTCTATTGGGCCATCAAGATGATTGATCCCGCACTGCTGATTGACCCTCGAATTGCACTTATCCCTCCAATGTGGCTGGACGTCTGCATGCACGTCCTTCCATCCATTGTGGAGTTGATTGACGTTGTATTCTTCAGTCCACGCTGGAATATGTCATTCCTGTCTTCCCTTCTAATGTTCATTCCTGTTGGGTACGGCTACTGGGAATGGACACATTACACTTATTCCAAGAATGGGTTTTTCCCCTATCCGTTGCTGGGATTGGTTGATGTTCCGCAGAGAATCCAAATCTACAGCGGTGCAGTGGTAATCGTCGCGGTCTGTCAGCAGGTTCTTCGCGGTCTCCAGCGATTGCTCGGTCCAGCTCCACAGGTTGTAGTTGACGAAACGAAGAAAAACGCCTGATTGGGCTGCTTTTTTTGTACGTAGTGTACTAAGTGTGTACTTCAATAATACCCACCACCATGGCCATTACGTCAAGTGTGGCTAATTTACGTGGCGGTGCATATATACAGCTTCGACATCGGGACAGTCAATCCTCCCGATATGCTGATGACGCTGATGAGAGGCTAACTATTTTTTTTTTTTTTTTCCCTCAACAGCCATAATGGAGTCGCCGAATGAAGTAATTGCTGACATCGAACAGCTTTCCGCGGAACTCAGGTCAGCCTCGGTAGATATCAAGAGTATACTTTCATCTGAGAATGGCACAGGTAGTAATAACAACAATTCTTCGGGAAATAAAAAAATAGTGACGCCAGCTCCCAAACAGGCCAAGCCAACCTGGTCGCATCATTACAATTACGGGGAACCAGATATCCCCTGGATCGGGATGATATTAAGCGAAGATAAATGTGACTATACGCCGGATCCGAAAGCACCAGAGAAGATTGTTCCACACCCATCTTTGATCATTGAGGATCGTGGGAGTGAGGTTCAAGAAAAGCTCATGCTGATTGAAAAGGAATTTGGCGTGCACAAGGTGGCGTATAGCGAATGGCCAGGATTGCTGCGCAAGAAGTATTTGCGTGGGGAATTTGCTGAGAAGTTGAAGGAAGGAGAAGAAGGAAGCTGGCTGGAAGCATGTCTAAGAGTGATGGGCACCGATCTCGATAAATACTACACAGACAGGGCGATTGCGCTTGCATCGTGGAAGCCGATCCCAGGACATACCCTGAGCGAGTACTCTGCTGCGTTCCATCATCTCTCGGTGGGTGTACCTTTCTGGATGATGCCTCCAAAATTCCGGCTGAATATTATGATCAATGGACTGGAGCCGTATTTTCCTGAGGTGGCACACAAGGTCCGAACGATGATACAGAATAATATTGGACTGTGCTATCGGATTCTTGAGAATTGTGCGTCCAAGGACTATGTGTTCCCACAAAAGACCATTCGGACTTCGTCTCCGTTGTTTGAGCCTAAGGTGGTGCAGAAAACGGTTAGCAAGAAAAAGGGTAATAAAAAGTAGGCTGACAATGAATGAATTCTTATTTATTTATGATATATATATGTATGCATATGCATACGAAGACACACACACACAATATATTTGACTCCAATTTTTTTTTTTTTCTTTTTTTTTACAAAAAGCATTAATTGTAATATAATATAGCTTGTTAGATACATAACTTAAAATGAGTTTGGATTGGAGGCAGCATGGGCCAGCGAGGTCAGGAGCGACTTGCTGATGTCGTCCTGGTTGTGCTGGTTATGCTGTGGAGGCGTGTTCATGAGGTTGATACCTGGGGGAGGCGGAGGTTGCGGAGAAGACTGGGGCTGGTTTGGATCCACAACCACTCGCTTCTTTCCTCCACGTTTTGGAATGTAGTCCTCGGGATGCAAGCGTCTAATGTGCTGTTGTTTGTGGGTAGAGGCCTTGGGGCCCTTGAAATGTCTACCGCAGATGGGACATTCTTCGGTCTTGTACTGTACATTCGGGTTTGGAGGCTGGGCCGTCGATTGACGGGTGTTAGCAGGTGGAGGACGCTGAGTAGGCGGACGGGGCGGCGCCCTCACAGCGGACGGAGTGAGTGCGCTGGGCGAATTGGGCGTTCCAGCGTTTGCTAGAGCAGGAATTGCTGCAGCCACAGCCGGAGAGGGGCCGGCGCTATTTGCTGCTGCCGAGACCGGTGAGGCTACAGCAGCAGACGTATACGGAGCAGCCGGGTGGTGGTGGTCGATTGCTGCTGGCTGATGATGATGGTATTGAGATGCAGGAACTGCGGACGATCGGGCCGCCGCTGTCGGAGTGGCGACAGCAGGCGAAGGAGCAGTGGCGCCAGCAGCAGAGGCATATGGAGACGCGGTCTCCGGGATTGCCGTGTTGGAAAGATGCGGCGGAAGAGGGCTGGCCTGGTAGTGGTGGTTGTTGGCTGTGTAGGTTGTGTTTGAGGACGTGTGAGGCGCCGCATGGGATAAATATTGGTGATGGATCAATCCCGTGGTCTCGCTGTACCCGGGAGGCGGAGGAGGCGGATATTCAAACGGAGGCGGAGAGAACTCGGACAGAGCGTCGTTGTTGTTGTTGTCATTTTCGCTGTTAGGGCTAGGTGATGGTGGTTTTGTTTTTTCGTCTGCCTCCATTTTGGGTGGTGTTGGGATAAACGAAAAGGGCTGGCGAAGATGATTTTGGGTCTTCTTCTCAATCTTCCCAACTGGGTTAGGGTTGAGGTGGTCACTCAACGCCCGTCTCTTTACGGGTCGTTTGAACCACCAGGATTCGTCAGCGACTGGCACGGGGAGGGAGGCCATTGCGATGCCGTCCTTCGAGCCGATTGCGTCGCACGTGTTGAGGAACCCGATGGCGTCGTAGTATGTGCTGGAATTGGATGGCGGGGCGACCATTGGGAGGTGTGGCTGCTTCGAATCAAACACTCACCACAACAGAAAAGGGCAGGGGCGATGTACTGCTAATAAATATAACGCGGGGGGAGGAGGAGGACTGTGCAATTCGAGACGCGCAAAAAAAGCCTAGTTTTCTCTATCGCTTTGGGTGCTTTTTTTGATCAGTGGTTTGTGGACCTCTGGCTTTGGGAAGAATAATGCTGCTGCTGCTGCTGCTGAACAAGTAAATTTTTTCCGTTGTCGTTGGGACCAAAAAGAGTATAATAGCTATACCAGCGCGCGCGCGCACCAAAAATATAATACCAGTGCTTTTGCTTCTTTTCTAGAAAAGAAGGCCGCCCGCAGGGCACACACACACGGCCCGCGTAGCCTCCGGCGGCTTCTTTTTTCTCCGAAAAGAAGCAAAAAAGGTAGCTCTGCGAGGCAATTCGATTTTTGGCTCTGTGAGGAGAGTGCTTTTGCTTCTTTTCTAGAAAGGAAGCGCGCGCGCACTACCCACCACCACCACCTCACTCGCACGCGCTGAGTGAGTGTGTGTGTGTGCGGCGTCGTATGGCTGACTCGGTCTTTTTTTTTTTTTTTTTTTAATACATATATATATTACTTCTTGCAAAAAAAGAAGGCACACACCACCATACACGGGGACATATGTCGTACCAATTGGTGTGTTAAGAGCTGTAGAAAACTTCGGATATATGTAAGCACACAATGCGGAGTAGCGGTGGTGTCCGGGATACCGGAGAGTGAGGACTACTACTACAAAAACAGTCATCATTAAAAAATTAAACTAATAACACGGCATTTACACAACCATCACGGTCCGGTTCGTTGGTGATCTGAGCGTACTTGCCCCAGACGACCTTACCGCCGGCAGTGACGAGACCCAATTCACTCACGTTCACTTCTAGAACAGTACCCTTGGTCAACACACCCAATTGGGTGTAGGTGGGGCTCTGCGGGTTCTTCTTGACCGCCAGAATCGGCAGACTGACCGTAACCCCGAGCTCGGGGTGGGTCACGTTCGCCTTCTTTTGACGCAATGCAGACGGACGGATAATTCTTTCCATCTTCACTGGTCTACGGGTGAAGCCCTCACCGACGAACGTCGGCTTGGTGATCATTCGCTTCCACGACTTGGACTTGCTCTTACCAGTCTTAATGACCTTGAACATCTCCTCCTCGGAAATACCACGCACCTTCGGCAATGGAACGTTATATTTGTCCGCCTTTTCCATTCGCTTTTGCTTGATCGACGATGATAATGCTTTGGCAGTGTTGGAATCCTTACGGTCCAACAGGTATGCAGGTAATGCTTCGTTAGGATCTTCTTTAGGCTGCGATGGCCCGCTAACCTTGGACTCTTCATGCTGTTTGATTTTCTTCTTCATTTCAACCTTTTCTGCGTATCTCTTCTTAGCGAACATCTTGGCCCGGTGTCCTCTCAGGTTCTGTGCGTCCTTCGCCACACGGTGTCCTTCTCTGGCCTCTCGCTTCCGTTGTCGCTCTTCATGGTCGAGTCTTCGTCCGTGACGCTTTATGTGTTGTTCAATGTACTCGTTTTGAGGCATGTTGTGTGTAGTAAGTGAAGGTAAAAAAAAAAAGTGTTATGCCCGCGGATCTGTGAAAAATGAAATTTTTTTTTTTTTTTACCTCCTGCTAATCTTATCGCTCTCTGTCAGGGTAACCAAGAAGAAGAAAAAAAAAAAATTGGATTATGTAATCTCTCACGCCGCATGCGGCTCAGATACTCAAACTAGAATAATATGACATTTTGCATTAGTTTAGCATATCAAAGCGATACGGTATATACTTGTTTCGGCGAAAAAAAAAAGAGGGGGGAAGCTTTCGTAACTATTTTTTGACCGAGTCATTTGGGGATGACCCCTGGATATATACGGTGTGTGTATCTATTTTTTTTTTTTTTTTTTTTTTTTTTTTTTTTTTTTTTTTTTTTTTTTTTTTTTTTTTTTTTTGATGCAACAATCACGCCCCACGGAAATGGTCGTTACTCTGCACGTCTCAGGTGATGTGCTGGTTTCGTCAGCTTAGTCTCTACAAAATGCAGCGGAGGGACGGGAAAAAACGACAATTGATTCATTCCTCTCTCTCTCTCTCTCCTGTAATAACCGCACTGGGGTTCTCCGAGACTTGTTGTAATGACTTCATCGAACAAAGTCAAAAAGAACAAACCTAATTAATACCTCACGGACGGACGCTGGCATAACAATAATAATATTGACAATCGTAATAATCAGATAGAGTTATACAGACTTTGGGTGGCGGTGAGTAATCTTAGATCTATTTTTGCGTTAAAACGTTAAAACCCTACGAAACCGCCGCCAACTTAAAAATCGTCCAGAGTACATATGTATAGGGGCATCGTTGATTTTTTCCTCTCTCAAAATATCCATGCAATGGGATTACTAATGAGAGCCAGACCGTCGTCAGTTTTGTTGAGCCTGAAGAGTGAGAGTTCGTCGTCGCAGAACTCGACACAGCCCAAGGACTCCCTAGACATTGTGGGCTGGACGAACTTCTATGCTAGCATGTGGGGTCAAGATCGCCAGGCACTGATATCTACAATAAACATACCTCAGATAAAATTTGTGGACGTGGCTAATGCCACTTATGAACAGACCCCGGAGTTTTGTAAAGTGATTACCACAAACTTGCAACACACAGGCATGAACGAGCTCCTGATTCTTGAAGGCTACAGCGAGATGATATTTCAGCTGGAACTTAAATACAAAAATGCAATCGTTACGAGAAGTTATGATCGCGTCATTCTCGAGCCTGGGAAGGGCAATGTCGTCGGAAAGACATGTTTTTTAGTTTATCTCCTCGTCTGCCGGCTCATGAGCAGAAAGCCCACCATCTTCCAGTGCAGTAATGAAGACGGCAGCCCAGGAAATGCCTATTTCTTCTGCGAGAATGGTGTGCACCCAATAGGGATGAACAGTTTTAAACATTTTAGCAACGAATATGCAAAAAGAACTCGCGATTTTATCAAGCGTCTTAGCCCAGACGAGAAGAAAAATATTTGGATACTTTTTGATTCCAAGCCGGACAAGTTTATTCTCAAGCATTTCAATTCCTCTTTCAAAGTGCAGGTTGCAAACGAAAAAACAAGACACAGCGCTTTTTCCAAAGAGCACTATGAACGAGTTCAGACTGAGCAATGGAGGCAATTTGAAATAGCTGCTGCACAGGCATATTTTAAAAATCATCGCTAGCTTTGTTTTTTTGGAGAGCGCTTTGTTCTAGACCAACTGGAGTCGCCATCACGCACAGGAAGGAAAAAAAAAAAAAAATTAGTAGGCGTATACCTCGACGAGTTTGCATCTGATGGGATGCTATGAAAAAGAACCAGCTTATCCCTATCTGTGAGTATAGAGAATGAAAGCTGTTTTTAGAGATCCCAGGATTGAGCCCGGCTATTTACCTATTTACCCACGAAGCTAAAAAGTACAATTGAATTGTACACAAAGACAAAAAAAGCAAAAAAAAAAAAAGGGTAATGTAAATACCGGATCAATACAGTTCATTTCAGAAGTAATTGCCCTGAATATCAAAGCTTAACCCAACCAGCAGTGTAATAATATACATGCTTTTTTTTTTTTTTTTTTTTTTTTTGGAGATTTTAAATTTTCAAAGCATTGGACATTTGTAATCCCATTATATGCCGATACTAGGTTAAACGGATGATAAAATAGTAGTTATAATGTACAGATTTAGATTCTCGGTATGCGAACTAAGTGTAACTGTTCTGGCATCAAATAGTCCAGTTCACCAAATTTGCGGGTGTCGTTACCGTTCTTCCTCCAACGCCGCACGGTACGCACAAACTAATTCTGATTATGATAACCCAACTCCTCAGCGATGACATTAAATCGGACCGATGATTTTTTTTTTTTTTTTTTTTTTTTTTTTTTCTTTCACCCAACTGATTGCCGAATACTAACAACCTACTATGGATGATCCATTAAAAACCATAATATCTACTATAGACAGTCTTAATGACCGCCTTGATAATGGTGTACTCGTTCCCAAGGAAGACATCGAAGGCTGCTCCAACGGAATCTCTCTATTGGCTCTGAAGTACCACAGTCTGTTATCATACATTCACAACCTCGCGGCCATCACAGCAGCACAGGTTTCACGGTCCACAGATAATGAAGAAGATGAAAAATATGATCAAATAAGAACAAATGCCATACAAGGCACAGTGGCTAATAGAATTGTTATGGAAAAAGGCGTCAAAGGACTCGAATCCAAGATTTCCTATCAAATTGAAAAAGTCACAAAAGCATATAACAAAGCTAAACAACAAGCCCAAAACCAAGTCACAACCACTAATATTAGCGCCGATAAGGCAGAAGAAGAAGAAAGAGATGGAAGCGAAGATAGTGACTCGGACAATGACAACTTAAACTATAGACCAAATCCATCTGCTCTGAAATCACGACAAAAAGAAGAAGTTGACGAATCTGGTGAGCAAAAGAAATATACAGCTCCAAAAATTTCAGCCGTTACACCATTTTCCAAAGATCACGAACAAAAATCTGCCAGGAAACAGAAGAATTCAACTATGGAGGAGTTTATTCAAGAATCTTCTTCGGCTCCAGTAGCGGAGCCATCTATTGGTTCTACTATCATGGATGGCGGAAAAGGTGGTGAGCGCACTGAAAAAGAACGCAGAAAGCAAGCTGAGGTTCAGCGTTATGAAGAAGAAAATTTCACTAGATTGGGTTCGTTGTCCAAGAAGCAAGCCAAGAGGGCTGCTAAACAACGTCAATTAGACGCTATGACCAAAAACTTTTTCGGTGAAGATTGGGGCTTTACGAACAAGAATTCAAACTTGGACAGTGCTACTAAACGGAAGCAGAAAGCTACAAGTGTTTGGGAGAGGACGAAGAAACGCCAACGAAAGGAATTATAGATTGTGTTGACAACCACATGCTCGAAGATATATATTGTCTATGCAGAAGATTATTTATAATGATAATAAAGCTTCCGATTCTACTAGCCAATAGTTGCGCAATTATTGCTATATTACAATGTCTACTCTAGAAAATGTAAGGGAAATAGATGTATGGACAACGTCTCTTGTACTCTTCCCAGTCTTCACCATACTTCTCAGCACACTTTTCCATGTCTCTCTTGGTACGATGGAGAATCATAAAGAAGAAAAAGAACGGATAAAAGTAAGGTAATGGGGAGTTGAAACCAGTAATGAGAGCCCAACACAGGTTTTGAGTAAAGTCCGCAGTGTAGTGTGCTTTTCTAGCATACTTGAACCACCCGTCGGTCAGCAAAGTACCACCATTTTTACACTTAATGTAGCTAGGGTTCTTGACCTCTTGATAAGGCAATTGCGGGAAGCTCTTTCTCTTGCTAAAGTTGCCCTGAATTTGTTGTCGGAAGGAGTTCTTTTGCGCATTACCAGTGTCAAAGAAGTAATAGGCAACTGATATCAAGATCCACAAGAATATTTTGTATCCGGTGGAAAGTTCATACTCAGATGGATCTCTGCTTGAAAGATACAAAGTGTTGTAACAATATGTGAATGGGACACCAGCAATGTTCCAGAAAATCAACATGAAGCCAAACTTTTCATAGAACATATCCCATGTAGGCACAATCAATTCTTCACCTTTGGCACACGCATTAGCATACAACCAAGTGCCATACCATCCAAAGAGGGCCTGCGAGGACACGTAGCCGTACTCTTCATATTGCTTCAAAACCATGGCCATTGACAAGAAATACAAGGTAAACCATGGGAGTCGTACCTCGAAGAACATCTTCAAGTCAATCAAACCAATTCTTGGATACAATGGGGCACCCATAAAAAAGTCGTAAATGTGGTTACCTGACATTCTGACGGCAGTGCCATTGAACAAGGCAGAAAAGTAAATCCAGAAAGAGAAGGCAAATCCGCTGATAATCGCGACGGTCATGATTTCACCAAAGTGCTCAATGATGAGACTCATTCTGAATATATCGGTGAAATGGAGAACTAAAGCAATGGCAGTAGTAAAGTAAAGAGAAGCAACAGCATTACAATAATAATCCAAACACTTGTTTCCAAGATGCGGGACTGGGAGACCCTTGGTCCAAATACCTGGCAAAGTGACATAGTTGACCATCTGCAGAAGCAGGAAACCCCATTCTACCTTCCACGCGAACCAGGTAGGGAAAGCTCCTTCGAGAACATAACCGTAGATTCGGCCAACAAATTCAAGAATCGACTCCCCATCGTTCGGAGTCAAAAATTGGCAATCATTGACGTAGTAGCACGCCCACATGTACCACATCAAAGCTGGGAACCCGAGCATCATGGCAGTATTCCCGAGTGGACCACCAAATTCATACACGACCGGCCCCTTTTGTATGGTAGGATCATAGCGAGTCTTGAGATTCTTTTTCTCTTTTTCTGCCGAGGAAGACATTTTTCCGGGGTCTGTACCAGAACTGAAGTAATGATATTGAAAAAAAAAAATAAAAAAAATAAAAGGTCAGATCACCTCCTTTTTAAATTGATCCCTTGAGTTGAGTTAGGTCCCGACTGTACCCACAACAACGCGCAAATTACGTAGTGTTTCCTCGTATGCGTGCGGCGTTCGTATTTTCTGCTGTTCAACAACCTCCTTCCTGGTCAGCCATTATCGACCCAAAGAGGAAATATTTGTCGTAACGATCGTATATTTCTAGTGTCCGTGCATATTTTACTTCCGGGAGATGGGGGGCCGGTGAAACCAGCGATTTTACACCGAAAGTATGGTCGGGACCCTGACTAGCCTTCTCTTCAGACGCCCAATGCTCGGACACAATATAAAACAAACAGAAATATACTTCAACACCTGCTGCAATTCAAGATCAATAATGAAATATTCAACTCTATTCAGCATATTGTTACCTTTAAATTTCAATATTGAGTGAGACCCAGTAGTACGGCTGATAAATGGCGTGTCGGGCCGCGCGGCGCGGCCGACACCGACTTTTCTTCTGACAAATTCCATCTTTCTCCGAATCGTCGAGATAAGGAACTATTGCCGCCGTGCCAACTAGAATGGATTCTGAAATTATAGAACGAGGTAATCGGCCTATTGTGAGCGTGGTAGACTGTACCACGTTTTCAGATTTAGTGAATGGTCGCATACCCGTTTCAAATCCGCCTGCAAATGGCAAAACCGCTAATAGTGGCGCCGATATGGCAAACCTGTTTAGTAACTCCTTTGATATCGGAATCGAATATCCGTTGGATGATACCTCATTTCCAATAATGCAAGTGGACAATTTTGAACCCTTGATAGATTATCCTTTATTGACCGAATCAGATCCCGATCACCCACATACAGTTTCCGTCAAAGTCAAAAAGATATCAAGTGTACCTACATCTGCAAAGGGCAAAAAAAGACGGGCGGTAATAGAATGGAAGTTACTGTTTGAGCTAGATCTATTGAAGTTCCCGGTCATAAAAGATGAATTAAATATTCTGTCCCGGCTGATACAGGGCCAGAGACACCGGAAGCTTTTTGATATTCTCAAGCCAACTTTAGATCTTTCTATCCGCTGTTTCATCAACTCAAAAGTCATATTCAAAGGAACAATCAAGTATGGATTGCGGGTTTCTTCAACTGTTTCCTTTGGTTTTGTGAATATTGCGCCTAGTGTTTTCCGCCTACTACTCCCACAGATGAACCAGAGAGACTACTCCGTCACCGCACAAGAATTTTATCGAACGATATCCAGTGGAGATCATGGTGTTACGCCACCGGAAAAGCTCAAAAAGGTAGGCGGTCTAGTTTGTAAGTTACTGAGATATCAAAGGGTAACAGTGAGATGGTGTTTAAGAAAAGAGGGTAAAGACTTTACGGATAAAGACGAGTTGGTTGACTTTGACAGGTTTGGGGCATGTGCTTTTCCTCCAATTGGGTGGTATAAACTGGATAACGACAAATGGGCAAACCCCTACATCGGACGAGTCTGTGACGAATGCAGCTTGCGACAATCAATAGAACAACGAAAAGAATTCATGGTAAGTAATAACGTCGGTGCTCAAGGGTTGCTAGCAGAAGAGATGGGTTTGGGTAAAACAATTGAAGTTTTATCATTAGTTTTGTTAAATAAGCGACCCCTCCAATCCTCTACCATGGTGTACGATTATTTCTGTGGAAGGGAAGTTATAGCGGCCAAGACCACCTTGATCATCTCGCCTAAATCCATATCTCAACAATGGAATGATGAAATCAAACAACATGCACCTGGATTGTCAATTTTGATGTATAATGGGAAAAACGAATCCGACGGCGTAACTGCAGAGGAGATGGCTACTTACGACATTGTTATAACTTCGTACAATGCAATCTCCTCGGAGATCCATTATGCGTTGTATAACGAAGCACGTCCCACAAGAACTCATGTGGTAGAAGGAAGGTCGAAAACAAACTACCTGTCACCATTGATGAAGATTCAGTTTTGGAGAGTTGTGCTGGATGAAGTCCAAATGGTGAGGTCTAGTGTTTCGAATGCCGCGCAAGTTGCCAAGCTGATACCTAGAGTTCATGCATGGGGGGTCACAGGCACTCCAGTGACAAAAGAGATGACTGACTTGCGGGGGATACTGAATTTTTTAAGATTGGACCCATGGGCGAGCATTGAAAACGCCTGGAAACAGTTGGCAATTACACCGTCCGACTTTAACAAACTTTTTAGTGACATTGCAATCCGGCATACAACAGTCATGGTTGAAGATGATATTGCTCTGCCTCCACAGTCTAGAAATTTGGTATCATTTCCGTTTACAACAATTGAGGTTGACAATTATAACCAGCTTTATAAGGCGTTTTTAACAGATTGCAATTTAAAAGAAAACGGAGAAAGGTTGAATAATGAACACCAGGTTGGATTTACGAAAATGGGCGGATGGCTGGTACGTCTTCGACAAGCGTGTTGCCATCCAAAGTTTGGTGGCGGGATATCTGTTTCAGGCGGCAAAGAAGTCAAAACAATTGAAGAAGTTTTGACTGCAATGGTAGACCAAGCTTCATCAGATGTATTGGTAGAACAGAGAAAGTTGGATATTTCAATGCTGAATCGTGGGAGAGTACAGTTAGAAAATTTAAAGAATAAGGGAAAGGCGTTGATAATTTTCGAACAGACGACAGAAAGCGTCGAGAATACCGTGAATGTACTTCAGGAAAGTTTGGATAACGCGATAAGGGAGAGACAAAAAGCGATTGAAGAGCAGAAGGTCAAAAAAGAGGAGGAAAAAGAGTTTTCAGCTGAATATGAGGACGATAAAGGATATGATGAAGAAGATGAAGACGATGAAGACATTTCTGATAACGTTAATGTGCTATCGAAAAGACTCAGAAGTTGGCTGGAATTATTACATCGTTGCTATTTCTTTGTGGCAACTACTCACTACCAATTATATCATAATGACGAACCTGATGAAGAAAACGAAACTAACGAAATCAAACGTGAACTTACTGACGAACAAGAGAAGCACAAGTCGCTAGAGTCAGAATATTATGGCAAAGCTCAATCCATTCGCCGAAAGATTTTACAGGAAGCTATTGAAAAGGTCGCCGTAGTTACCAACAAGCTGAAAGATTACAAGTTTGTAGAACTCATTGACTGGGATGGACGCGAAAAGGAACTACAAGAGAAGGGCCTCTATGAAGAGCAAGCCAAGCTACTAATTGAGCAGACAAAGACAGTCAGAGAATGGAGAAATAAGCTGATTGAGTATTTGAGCAAACCGGTGGTTGATGAAGATGCAGACCCTGATGGTAAGGAATACGAAGAGTCTTTGAACTCTCAAGAGTATGCTTTCACTTACTTGGAGGTGTTTCAAACAATACTTTCAGACAGATCATTGATTATTGCCGGAAGATCGGATCCTCTATTGAAAGGAGCTGTGAATAAGGCGGAAATGGACAAAGATGAAATGGACTTTCTAAAGGTTTTGAATAAACAGTTAACGTCTTTAAAACCGAAGGCATTTGGACTCGGTCCTATGTGGATTCCAATGTCCTCTAAAATGGCACATTTTCGAAAAATCAAAGTTGATCACACCGATAAGACCTACCAGGAGTTTTCTAAGTTATATGAAGATTTGAAGGATGAACTTCTCAAACTAACAAATGAAGTCCGAGTCCTTCGAGGGTGCTATAACGTAAGGGTTGGTTATTATAAGCAATTACAACAAATGAGTGATAACGTCGGCCAAGTGGATGTTTCTCAAGACGCATCAGAAAGCTTTCTACGAGAACAGATCGATAAGGAAGCGAAGTTAAAAGAGCTTATCAACCAAAAGCGTGGAAGGCAAAGATATTTGGAAAGTTTAGAAAAGACCACCGGTAGCGAATATTCAGGAGGAACAGAGAAAGAATGCATTATTTGTCAAAGTGAATATAAATTGGGATCCTGGACGATATGCGGACATGAATTCTGTCGAAAATGTCTGACAAAGTGGTTGAGTCACCATGGTGCATGCCCAATTTGCAAAACCAAAATGACGCATGGTGAGGTCTATTCTTTGACATACTTATCTGAGGAAGAGAAAGCTAAGATGGAATTGGAAAACATCACTGAGACAGAAAAGCATAAGGACTATGGCGCAATTTATAAACCAGTGGATCCTGCTTTGATAAGAACTATTAAGAGTCCTGAATATAGTTCTTTGGAGCATTATGGTACGAAAGTTGATCATATGGTAAGGCATTTGAAATGGCTACGATTGAAAGAACCGGGTGCTCAGGTTGTTGTTTTCTCTCAATGGGCTGAGATGCTGAAGTTATTTGGTATTGCATTGACCCATAACAAGTTCCGGTACGCTACTGTTGGTCATGGAATGGACATGTTTAAGATGGATTCGAGTTATGCTTGTTTTCTGTTGCATGCAAAGTCGCAATCGTGAGTATATTGATGTGGAAATAACTTTTGAACAAGTTTATATTAACGTCATTTTTAGAGCTGGATTGACCCTTGTAAACGCAAAACATGTCTATTTATGTGAGCCTGTGGTGAATGGTAGCTTGGAGATGCAAGCGATATCTCGAGTTCATAGAATTGGACAGGATATGCCTACCAATGTGTGGTTGTTTACTATTTCTGGGACTGTAGAAGAAGGGATTGTAAGATTAGGGAGTCAGAAAAGACTTGCGGAGATAGCCATGAAGAATCAAGACACTGTGGTCAGTGATGAAGTTTTTGACAAGACTAATTCCAAATTGCTTGAAAAGGGTTCTGGAGATAAAGTTGATAAAAAGAAAGGAGGCGGCGAAATCGTTGAAAGCGAGGATATTTGGCGCATCTTTTTCAATCAAAATACCAATACTAATGACGTTTAAATACAATAATTACATTACTCTGCGACTAAATAATGGTGTTCTTCACCGGTGTAGATCTTACCATCTTCTTGCATATTTTCGAGTTCGCGAAGCACTTCCTGTCTCTTATTCTCATCAATCTTGAGAATAATTTTATCTGAATGTACACCGTCTGGGTTGTTGTTTCTTTCTGCTCTGATGACACTGAGGATCTTGGCCTGTAAAGGATTAGAAGCGTCACCTGGGGGCATGTATAATCCGTTTTCGTTGTCATTGTTAGTATTGGCCGAGCCCCCATTTTGAGGAGGGGGTCCTCTAGTAAGGTCAAGATGAACAGCCAGAGCCTCCAGCTGATGATAGATAACTTCGTTGAAATCTTTTACGGCGTGCATCCCAATAGCTGTAATAACTTGTCGATCATTAGTGCTCTTTAAGGTACCAATAACTTTTACAGTTTCGCCTTCACCGAACTCTGGCGCCGTTTGCTGGTTATCGTCTTCATCTCCAGGCATGGAATTTGAAGAGTTTTTGAATCGGCGGACTTCGTAAGTGGCAGTACCATCTTCCAATCGATAAGTAGTAGGAGCGCTGTTGATTCCTCCACTGGCTTTTCGGATAGTGGCAACTAGACTAACTTTCCCGACTGGACTGTCGTCAATCTTAGTTTCGTCTTCACCAGGGGATGTGGATGCTTGAACCACTTGCTTTAGAGTAACTGGTCGGACTGACTCGATAAATCCAGACTTTGACTGACTTGCGGATCCCATGTATCCGCCACCTTGGCTAAATCCGTCTAACATTTTGAGGTGTTAGTGGGTGTTCTTTCCGGTTTAAATTTGTTACATAAAGAGTTCTTACCGTTCATTTTATTATTTTAATTAGTTTGTCAGAGAAGTTCAAAAGTCAATCGCGTCGTGTTTGTAACACAGTTAATAAACACGCGTCCGACGCGTATCCATAGCTCATAAAGGCGCGACGCCACTTAGTAGCCACCTGGTGCACAGCCACTATTAGGATACGACTAAATAGTATCGTATTGTAGTAGACGTATAATGATACCAATTATGACAAATATGCAATAAATAAATAAATATGTATTCGCCGATTGCCCTTACCTTCCAACATAACGACTCAAGACTCTCACCTCCAGACTTCAATCGAACCTTCTAGAGACGAAGTTACCAACTCCGGCGCAGTAGGGTTGGTATCTAGTGCAAAGGCAGTAGTATGGGACAATTCAGTATCTGTTTTCGAGCTCAGGATTTCGACGAGTTCACCGGATAATGTATCCCATTGGTACAGTTTTCCGTCTTCAGAAGTAGAAATTATAGATTTTTCATTGTCAAAGAAGGCAGACTTTGCACGAAATTGCGACGCAGCGTGTCCAGAGAATGTCTGTAGAACTTTTCCAGAATCTTTATCAAACAACCTCACCCGACTGTCTACCGAAGACACTAATATCGAAGATCCATCCGCTCCCCAATTCACAGATGTAACGGGGGGTCCAATGCAATCCGTGATTATCTTTCCCATCCGCAAATCATACCTTCGTATTCTACCATCGACTGAACCAGATAAAATCTCAGCTTCATTTATCGCAACTGTGGTAATACTATCTTTTGCCTCAGACAGATTCTGAAGTGGTTTAGGATTGCGTGACCGAAGATCCCATAACTTGACCGTGGTGTCGTATGAACCGGATACCACGACTGTCCCTTGGTCATTGAAGCATACACTGTTGACTCGTGTGGTATGACCGTCAAAACGGCAAGTTGTCTCTCCGGCGCCCACGTCCCATATGTATATGTTACGGTCGCCTCCAGAAGATACAAACTTTGAATCGTCGAAAGCTACGTCGATATCCAGGATTTCATACGAATGTTTAGAGTAGGATTGAATCTTCATTTGAGTATTTGGATTCCACAGCAGAATCGTACGGTCCTGACCCCCCGACAGAACGTATCTGCCATTGGAATTATATGCCAAAGCATGAATTGCTCCCTGATGCGCCTGTTTTATAATAATCTCGGCTTTCATAAGGGTTAGGGTGGAAAGGAAAAAAGTAAATTTTTGTCGACTATAAATACTCCTGTCACAACTTTTTTTTTTCTTTCCCAAACAAATTTTCACTTTTGGGTAAGACTGAATTTTTTTCGAAGCAAGAACTTCTCGAGGCAATATGATGAATCATCCAGATTTTATTATATAGGAAGTGCCGGGTGATAATTAATGATCATAAAATGGATACCTGAAGGATTGTCGTTGAGGTTTTGCTGAAAATGTAAAACAGAACTTGCTAACATTGGCTGTAGAAAAAGAGGGAAATGTAGTAATAAAACAAAATTCATACCGCAAACATTTGCTATATTTTATGAAGACCTATACTACTATTTCATTGCTTTTTGTCTGTGCGTGATGGCTGTTGATGCTGTGTATGATGGCATGCGAGGAAAATCTGTCGGACTGACATTCTGATGAGGGCGATACCACCCCCAATGGAGAGACAATAGATACCAGCGAGGCAGCTCAACAAGTCATCAATGACAGCGAGAGTGAGCTTGCTCTTGATAGTGCCGAGTTCAGTAGTCTGTAGTAGTTAACACACATGCGTAGAATACCATATCCGAAGAGGATGGAGGAGATCCCCTCCCAGTCAGAGTCGGGGCCGTATCCGCAATCTCGACCATATCAGAGAGAGCAAGAGCAGATGTCATTTTTTTTCACGTCATACCTGACCTTTAGTATTGACACAGATCTTTTTTGGACCTCTTAAAAACTGTACATATTTACATCTAATAAAAAATAATTATTACTTCAATTGCTTAGGATCTGCGTATTCATCAGTGTGCTCCTCGGCAGGCTCCCACTCTAAATCAACCTCACCAGGACCAGCAACCCGTTTTTCCATGGTCTGACCCTTCTGAGCTAATATGTCTTCCAACGTAATGCTTGCATCAGAAAAGATCTTTAAGTGATCCGCAATCAAGTGTCTATTTTGACATCCAGGACATTGGATCAGAACAGTTCCTTTATGATAGGCCTGTTTGGAGATCTCGTGAGTTGATCGAGTATCACATTTCTTGCAAGTGAAAGACAATTGATATCGAGGCTTCTCTTTTGGCTTGATCTGTCCAATGTGTTGCCATCCATCGTTTTTCTTTTCACTACTATTATTTTGCAAGTATCTACCACCAACAGAGAACGATCGGGTTCTCAACTGTCTAGCTATCGCTGTCCTAACTGACCCTGCGGAGGCAACTCGTCCAACGTTTCTAATTGCTGTTCTACTAATGTTCATCATCTTCTTTAGCAATAGAGTTAGCGCCGGTACTCTCGTTTGTTCCAAGAAAAAAAAAAATTCCGGCAGGCCGTATTTCGGTAATCCGATAACAAAACGCCACTTAACAGCCAGCACTGCCACATTATGAACCAACAGAGTTTGCATGGCGTTCACGGTAAAACGACGACCAACGGCACCTATTAGCAAAGTCAATACTTCGGGCCTTTAATTCTATGTCGTCCATTTCTGACTTGGAAACGCAGTAGTCGAAAGCTAAGCGAATCTCTTTGATCAGTTGGGTTTGATCCATTTCCGGCATAAGTGGCAGTCGTAGAAGTTGGGAATATTTCCTAAGAGGTGACGGCAGTCTGCTCAACAGAATAATAAACATTTCAGAGTCGGTGTAGTATCCATCAGCAACCAATTCATTAAGCAAAAAGAAAAAATTGGGATGGAAAATGTCAAAATCTGCCCCATTCGTTAATTCGGAGGGAAACTGAGCAAGGAATTCCTCAAGATCCGATGGAAGCTCTAACACGCCAAACCTTTCGTCAATTTGTCCATCAGTTAACAAGTTGCTTACAATTTCAACAACCCCAGAAAGATATTTAATTACTTTTTCAGGATCGTCCTCCAAATCTCCACTATCATCCGGATGAAACAATCCAGCATTCTCCCACAAGTTGAAGTTCAAACCAACAGTCCACCAATATAACACTGTCGACTGGATTTCTAACGGCAACAATGAATATGCAAATTTGTAAAAAAAGTGTTGGAACGCTTGCGATAAGCGACGAATTTTTCCATACTTTTCGAAAATCTCCTGACTAACCTTTTTTAATATGCTCAACGTCTTCACCGAAGAAACCCGCTTCTTGTTAACTTGTAAGGATCTCAATATCATCGACAAATGTTCGAGGTCTTGAGTATCTGCTAATGTTGCATACTCTTGTAATTCTTCGTGCAGTGCACCAATCGGATCATTAACAAGAATCAGCGTGTTTAAGGCATACCTTAAAACCTGTGATTTTGTGATAGACAGTCCGAGATAAAACCTATAATTTTCATCAAAATATTCTTCGCTCTCCAATGCGGTATATTTCTTCATCAGTAAAACTGCACATTCTCTCGTGGACAGTTCAACTGGATTGTCTCCAAAATAGTACCACAACTCTAACAAAGAATGCATCCCGTCACCTTGAAGCGAACATCGCCTATCCGGTAAATATTTCTTTGGATCCTTGTTCAAATATCTATCCAGTCGTTGAGTTACCTGTGTATTCGCAATTTCTCCAATTTTCGCAACACACTCATTAAATCCAAAATGCAGCATACGATCCCTCCCCAATATTTTCTGAGTTCGGTCACTTAAGCTGTCCACCAAGTACATTTTTTTTTCAGTTTCGTCCCATTCAACATGACCAAGTTCCTCAGCAAACTTCTTAAACTGGTCCCATTCGTCCTGCCCGTCGCCGATATCCAACTTCAGATGATAATTAACCAGCCATCTGCAGGCCATATCACTTCTGAGCTGCTTTCGACGTTCCAAGTCAAGCCCTAATTGATCTGGCATTTTGTTGTCTCGACATCGCAAGTTCCATCAATCTCGGCCATCGGCTAACTAGAAAATTAGCTATTATTACCATCATCGCGCGCCCTGCGCGTGCTAGCGGCAGTTCAATACTGTGATGATGCGGAGATATGTGTCTATTAGAAGTACCTCCGTTCCCTCTCTTCGAGGAATAGAGACGATCTCTCTCTTTTTTGCAGAATTAACGGCAAGCTTAAGTTCTATAATGGAAATTCTAAATCTTTTCCATATGCATACATCGCAGAATACCGATTGTAGAGAAAGAAGTTGTTGACAAAAGTTCTAGTCTAAAATGCAAGTCAGTATTGCAATAATAATAAATAATAAATAAATATATACAGAAATCAGTTGAGAATTTCAGCCTCTGCAGTGTGACATTCCCTGTAGAAAGACGACCAGCGAGATCTACGGGAAAAGGATGCTGTCTTAACTTTAAACTCAACATCCTCTACCTCTCTCTCGGAAACGTGGCAATCGATCGCCACACGAAGTTTGGCCAACAGCTCGTCGTCAGCGATACTTTGATTATCCAGCCACAGCCATTGCGCATATTTTCGGACTGGGGATGGGAGTTTGTATAGTAGGATAGTGCGTTTCTCATCCACAGTGTAACGCCCTTGTGTAATCAGTTTGTTTGCCATAAATGCCATATTGCGATAAAACGCCACTAGCTCATCTTGGTTAGCAAGTTCTTTGGGAAAGTGTGAAAGAAACGTGTTCAATTCCTTGGTAAGCTCTAAACGTTGGTATTTTTCATCAATTTGATCGTCAGTAAATATTCCTGAAGCAAATTTTTGCACTCCGTCCAGGAACTGGAAGAGCAAATCCCATTCATGCTCAGTTTGCTCCGGTCCATATTTGCTGTACTTGCGTTCAAAACCATACCCTAACTCCACGCACCACCAATAAACGATGGTAGACTGAAGCTGCAAAGGTAAAACGGAGTAACCAAACTTATAAAAGAACCCAACTAGACGGACACCCAGCTCTTTCTTTTCAGTGTCAATTGTAGACCGAACACTGCTGCACACTTTTTTCAACGTCTCAAACATTCGCACAACAGATATTGTTCCCTTGTGTACATGTAAGGACTGTATTATCATTCTTAAATGTTCCTGTTCTCCAGTATCCATTGGGATGCAGCGGTCCTGACTTCCTTCTCCGGATAATATAAAATCCAGTAGATAAATTGGACGCTTTAGGAGCTTTATTGTTTTTATTAGAAACTGGGCATAGTTTGGGTGACTGCACGAGATTGACAATACGAGATAAAATCTGAAGTTCTGATCAAAATAGCTGGGTGATTCCAAAGGGAATACTTTCTTCAAGAAGAGAATGGCGAACTCTCTTTTAGACAAATTGCAGCCACTGCGGGTGATTCGGCCCCAAAACGTCACAAGATTTTGGGTCATTTGGCCTCCTTCGAGGAAAATATCTTCATCCATCACACATTCAGAGGTAATAGTTGTGTCTAGTATACTCAAAAGGTACGGCAAGTTTGGGGTGTCTACAACTTTTTCTATTGCTTCCACAAATTCACTCCAATTGAGCTCCATCATGCGTTTTTTACCCAGTATAATCTGAGTTCGACGGCTAAGTTTATTGAATAGACACTCTTTCCTGGCCTGTTCGTCCGTTATCATATTCGCTTCTTCCAAAATTCTCAGCGAGTCGATCATGGAATCCAGCGCGATAGACGCCGCCTCTCCATTACCCAGGTCTATCCTAGACTCACTGTCTACATCTTTCCGTGCCAACCTGATGCGCGCCTCTTGTATTTGTGGCAACCGGTTAGCCATTTGTTTTATTTCTTGTTCTTTCAACTTCGCAGGGCGACGCGGGAAACGTGCGACAAATTTTGATCTTCGACCTGTAGCTACGTGCGTGCGGCCACAGCGCCACATGCCACCACAGCCACAATGGAAGAGAAAAATGTGCTGTACGATGATAGTTTCTGTTATTCCTTACGTATTTGTAACGAAGCTTTCTTCGGCACTACACTCATTGTGGAACCCCCCAAAAAAAAACGGAAAGACTCCCGGCTACGACGGACGGACGGTATGGGGTGTGAGCACTGAGCACTAGTCGGCAGACTATGGGTGTGCAGTTGTGGCAATTTCTTTTTTTTTTTGTTTTTTTATTAGATAGACTACAAAAAAATAAAACATAGGAATTCAGTACTAGCTGAAAATACAGCTCGCTATTTAGGGTATTTCTATGTCAAACAGGCGTTACCGCCATTCAGAGACACCCATCTTCCCCCTTTTCCAAATAAGCACGATTGCTGTTGGTGCCAGCAAAACGAGTCGCAACGCTTCCCCCATACCGGGTTTACAAACTCTACTCGTAGTACCCGCCAGCAATTGTCCACCACCACCCCGCCCCCTTCGACACCTGTCGCAGTGCTCATCATCTGTCAGTAAAACGTCGGTTTATTTACCGTCAGAATGGAATTTTTTTTCAGGGGTAAACCCTAACCCCATGCGTGCGGCTTTTGAAAATAATAACGAAGGGGGGGAGGAGATGGAAAAGAAAGCGATTGGCACGAAAAACCATATTTGGGGGAGGGGAAGGATTAAAAATAAGTTAAATTGTGTTCATTGTACAAACGTCTATCAAAAATTAGCAGCATTATTGACCCTGTGGTACTGGTCAATGTTTTGACGGAAAACGTCATTGTTGCCCTCATCAAAGGAGGTGTTTTTGAACTCGTCGTTTCCAGCGACGGTAGCTCCTGAACTCCCGGCAGACTTTTTGAAGTACAGTCTCCAGACCACAAAGCCGATACCGAGGAGTAGAAGGAAACCACCGACACCGACACATACACCGATGACAATCTTTTTGTCATGTTCCGACAAACCCCCGCTGGATTTTTTATTAGATGAGTCAGTAGACAACGAGCCAGTCGCTGTGGAAGCAGTGGATGCGGCCTTATCGGGCTGGTTAGAGGTCATTGTGGACCTGATGACCGAGTTTGAGTTTCCCGATTGCGATCGCGTGACAGTGACAATGACCAGAGACGACTGGTCGCCTGTAGATTTTGGTTTTGCGGTTGGCTTGGGAGACTTTGAAGGAGATTTCTTGGTGGAAGTGGTGGCAGATGGCTTGTTGCTGTCATTGCCACTGGTCTTTGACGGTGAGGGCGACCCATCGGTAGATGATGGCGAACTGTTGTCAGAAGACGACGTTGGAGCAGCCGAAGCAGAGGAAGTTGGGCTGTGGTTATTGTGAGAGGACGAGCTTGGAGAGTTCGAAAAGCCCGGATCGGAGCTCACGGAGTTGCTCGAAGGTCCGTTGGAGACAACGGTCGAACTGGGTCCTGTGGTGAAAGAAGGGACAGCCGAAGAGGATGCATTATTGTTGTTGTTATTGGGGTTCTGACGAGGCATCAGCTGTCGCTTAGACTGACTGACCCCTATGGCCTCATCCTCAGTTTCCGGTACAAACCCCTTCTTATAGAGAGCGTTTGTGGTGCCTGTGGACGCGTGGACTGCCGTGGTCGCCAGCGCCAGAGAGCAATACAGCAAAGAAAGCTTCATAACGAGTGAATAGAAAAGTTGAAAAAACAGAAACGAGCGGTATTCAATAAACAAACAAACAAACAAGTATAGCAAAAAGAAACAAACAAAAAAAAAAAAAAAAAAGCCTATATATGTGTGTCCTCTGTCTCGCTATAGGGAGGGAAAAAAAAAAAAAAATTGGTCCAATCCTACACTACCCGAAACTGAGCGCACAAATTTATTTTTATATGCACCTCAAAATGTTTAAATTTAGCCCGCGAATCGCGATGCGCGATACTAGGAAAAAAAAAAGAAAGAAAGAAAGAGAGAAAAAAAAAAATGGTGTCCCCCCTTTTTATTTTATTTTATTTTATTTTTTTTTTTCAGCACTCGTCGAAGGCTGGAAAGCAGAGTATCGTCTAATGTCGCATGAAACAACACTCAGTAGACATATAGTTCTATAGTTTCCGTGGTCTGAAGTCAAAGTTTCAACGCTCCTAACCTTGCTCGGCATCACCGGCCGGCGCAGCCACCATTCCTGATCTCCTACATCTCATGCACCTATCCCAATCTGATCACCCTCCGATCACGTGTAGCGGCATTCCGGAAACCTAAGCGGCTAAGCCCTGTTCACGTCCCCAGCCCCCGCTGGCGTCACGTCGCTATACGACAGTGCTTTTGCTTGTAGAAAAGAGTGTCTCCAGCGACTTCTCTTTTTTTTGCAAAAGGAAGCCAACAAGGGGTGGCTTCCGGGCGAAATGTTAGTAGTCTACTGCTTTTGGAGAAAGGCCGCTGTCAGCTGGGGGGGG
>JAJLUR010000019.1:75111-90808 GCA_030674225.1 Blastobotrys terrestris | reverse complement strand
TTTTTTTTTTTTTTTTTTTTTTTTTTTTTTTAAATAAGAAAACAAGTGAAGAGATGATCTCTTTAATGGAATGACTTCTCTGTATTTGTCTCCGCAAATTCTGTGTAAATGTATCAGTGCTTTGCTTCTATTACACCTAAAAGAAGCAATTTCGCAGGAAATAGAGCTTTATGAACCCATCTATCGTTTTATTAACCCTTTACGTTTCATCTCTATAGCCGTTTTATATGGAGGGGCGGTTGGCGCCTGAACAGGGTCCAACGACAGCTTTGACGTTTCCTTGTCGAGTGTATACGTCGCATCCGAGTCATACTCTGACAGGTCTCCGCATGCAATGAAGGGGGCGACGATTCTTTCCTCCGAATCATCGTATTCGTCCGGCAGCTCCTGACCCACCTTGAGCTCGGCTTCAGCCATTGGCTTCCAGCCCGGTCGGGGTCTGTATCCCTGACAAACAATAAAAGACTCCAAACTGGATCCTCTAGACGACCTTGGCTTGGCACAAGTAACCTTTTCAAATAACAGTCCTAATTGTGAATACAGAAGGTCGATATCCCTTCCGCGGAAAATCTTGGCTACAAACGCACCGCCCGGTCGTAACAGCGCAGTGGCTAATTGTAAGGCCGACAGAATCAACTGCGCTTGAATATACTCATCCAAGTCATGCAGCCCTGTCACGTCAGGAGCACCGTCAGAACACACGAAGTCAGCGGGCTCACCGCCAAAGATATCTAAGATCCGCGATAAGGTCTTAGGATGTGTGATATCCGCTTGAAGAGAGGTGACACCATTGATGGGGGACATTGGTTGCAAATCTACAGCAACGATCTTGCGACTCTCATCTATGCTTTTGCCGTCATCACTATGAAGAGTCCGGGAGAGCACCTGGGACCATGATCCCGGCGCAGCACACAGATCGACTACCCGTTCGACTCCCTCGAGCAGATGGAATTGTGAGTCCAGCTGTAACAGCTTGAATGCCGACCGCGCACGCCAACCTTGTTCCTTTGCCTTCCTGTAGTAAAGGTCTCTTTTGTCCTTACTGCTTTTCCCCATCGCTTTTGGTTGTATGAAAATTTCAACGCCGCACGTGCCCAAGAAATAAAAAAAAAAAAGAGTCGGAGAGGGCAGACGAATCGTCCCAATAGCGTGTGCACGTGAGGCAGTGAAAAATTGTCATCACCTTGAACGTCCACTCACTTTTCAAAAGGCGACAAAAGAATGCAGTGCTTGCGAGGTGGGCTACGGATAAGAAATACTTCTGGCTTGCTTTCAGGTCGGGTGGCTCATAGGAGCCTCTTCACTGACGTGAGCAGTAATGTCAATAGCCAAGAAGAAATCGACAAGAAAAACCTGTATCCAAAGACTGGCACATATGTCCCTTCAGACACTCGACCAACCCGGGCTACTGGTCGACCCATGCCTATCAACGTCGAGATGAACCAATATGCGCCATTCAAGCATCCTATAACCCACGGTGATCATGTTTGTTCCTTACAAGTTCGATCCTTCTTCACTCCGGACCTGGAATTCTACTGTAACTTCATTCTCCGAGTCGCATTTTATCTCAAGATTCCCGTCAAGGGAGTCACTCCGTTACCACGAAGGACCGAGCGATGGACTGTGATCAAGTCCCCGTTCGTGCAGGCAAAGACAAAAGAGAATTTCGAAAGACGGACGCACAAGCGACTCATCAAACTCTACGACGCCAACCCAGAGACCATTGATCTCTTTTTGGCCACTGTCCGTAAATACTGCATTGCCGGTGTCGGTATGAAGGCCGACATTTTCAGCAGAGAAGACGTCAATGTCGTGGAGCGGATGGAGGATGTTGCTCCGCTCACCGAGCAATTGGATGGGCTCCGTAACGCTGCCAGCCCTGAGGTTGCCGAAGCTGTGGAGAAGATTCTCAATGATCCTGTTTTCAAGAAGTTGGAGGAGAAGGAGCAGCCTGAAAAGAAAGCTTAGAAGTTTCCCGTTTGTAAATATAATAATGTCACAATCTATGATCCAGAGTTGCGCAGCTCTGCGGGACCCCAGAGCTTTTGCTTCTTTTTCTAGAAAAAGAAGGCCGCCCACAGGTCAAGATTCCTCCGGCGGCTTCCTTTTTCTCCGTGAAGAAGCAAAAAAGGTAGAAAGTCACCACCACCACCACCACCACCACCACCACCACCACCACCACCACTACCACCACTACCACCACCCAGGGGCATAACTAACTCTCGTAGGCGAATTAATACTTTGCTTTTTTCTTGTTTGTTTTTTTTTTTTCCAGAAAATAAATTAATTAATTAAGATTAATCTAATACCAGACCTTGTGAGTCAACTGACCATGCGGCTTAGAAACTCCAAATGACCTTCCCACTCAGGACGATTACGGTTGAAGTTGAGTCATTCCATCTCAATCTGTACATTTGCATACAATGGACATATATTCTCAGGGCCTTATTCTTCTAGTCGGCACTTGTCTCCATTAGCTCATATATGCACCCACTTGTGACTCCAAGGCTCACAAGTGATAAAAAAAGAACAAAAGAAAAAAGGTACCTCTTCCCCGGTCTCCGCGGTGGAAATACAAGAGGTCTTTAAGCGCGAAGGCCTTAGTCCAAGAATTAGGTTAATACAACAAACACGCTTGTTCCCCCCGATTGCAAATGACTCCAACGTCATTGTTCTACTCTGACACCATTTTCTTGCTATTGTCCTACCTAACAATGTTTGTTTCAAACAGTCTAACTGACGTTATCACCACCGCTCCTTACCAAAGAAACGGTATTCTAGCCTTTCTCACACCCACCCGACCCCACACACTACAATACACTCTCACCTCTTTCCCCTTTACACATCCGCGTATAAATTCAAACGGCCTCTATTTCATAGCCACAAGCTCCTCCTCTCCCACAAGTATCTGTTTAAAAGAAAAGCTAGAAATAAATAAATATAAAAAAGTTGAAAAAAAAAAAACTTCCATTGTGCTCAGCCGCACCAGATTCCAAATGCGGAAGGGTCCTCCGCTGAGACAGGTCTCACCTGGACCACCAAAAGAGTACACACTAGTCTCAGTTGGAGGCAGACAAAGAGAGGGTTGCTAAGAGAGAAAGCAAGACTCAGATATCTAGAACAGCAGTTTCTACATCGTTTCGAACATGTCTAGTATGTGAAATCTATCAATGAAACTGACGTCTGATGTGTGAGTGCTGTGTGACGGTTGTGTGACATTTTGACAGCTATCAGATCCATGTCCTGTCGGATCAACAGCATAAGGGAAAGAGACCCAAATTTTTTTTTGGGGCGAACAAAATGAGCCATCAGAATGGCTTTCTTTCTTTCTTTCTTTGTTTTTCGCCGAAAACATGGTAACGGTATTTGCTGAAAGTATATAAACTGGCCGGAGCTCGTCCATTATCTTATCTCCTCATCAACCATCGCCATGCAATTACAAGTTAGAGAAGCCAACCCAGCTCCAGCTCCATTCGCTGTCCCATACCTTGCCAACCGCGCTGAGGAAGACGGTGGTGCCGAACCTACCACCACCTACGAAAAGACCTCCATCATCGGTACCATCACCAAGAGCGGTGGTAAGTCCACCGTCTCCGACTCTTCTTCTGCCGAGCCTACCGCAACCAGCTCTGCTGAACCTACCGAAACTAGCTCTGCTGAACCAACTGCAACCAGCTCTGCTGAGCCAACCAGTTCTGGTGTGCCGACCAGCTCCGGTGAGCCAACCAGCTCTGCCTTGCCAACCTCCACTGGCGGCGGCGGCAATGCCACTTCCACCCTGCTTCCAATTCCAACCCCAAGTGGCAACAATGGCACTAACGGCACCACCTCGGGCGTTCCACAGCCACAACCAACTGAAGGTGCTGCCCCAGCCGTGTACGTTCCAAAGACCCTTGTGGCTCTCGCCATTGGCGCCTTCGCCGCTTTCGGCATTTCTATGTAATACTAGTTTCCTTTTTTAATTTCTCTTAGGGTAATATTATAATTTTTTAAACGTTTAAACCCTCCTGTCTCCCACACATCTATCATCATAGCCTTCCATAAAGAAAGAACAAAAAAGCCATGAACTATGAATGATCTTTCGCAGCACCACGTGACCGTAGTCTTGTAGAGTTATCAATTGCCCTGCCGGCGGCCTTTTTTTCACAGCACCACGTGACCGTAGCCTCGCAGAGCTACCTTTTTTGCTTCTTTTCGGAGAAAAAAGAAGCCGCCAGAGGCTACACGGGGTCTGTGTGTGCCCTGCGGGCGGCCTTCTTTTCTAGAAAAGAAGCAAAAGCACTGGTCTCACAGCGATCAGCAGTCCTGGGGTGGTGGTGGAGCCTCGCAGAGCTACCTTTTTTGCTTCTTTTCGGAGAAAAAAGAAGCCGCCGGAGGCATATTGCCCTGCGGGCGGCCTTCTTTTCTAGAAAAGAAGCAAAAGCACTGGTCTCACAGAGATGAGCAGTCCTGGGGTGGTGGTGGAGCCTCGCATTGGCCTCACATGTATCATTAAACATAAAATCAATTCGTTAAGTCCCCTATATATAAACCCATAAAAAAAATGCAAATAGTAATAAAATAATCGTAGCAACGTTCAAGACAACAAGCCGTTAATGTCCATGGCGCCCTTGCGCGGGGGAGAGCCCCCGGGGACCAAGGCGGAGGAGAGCTGAGGCGAGTCGCCTGGATTCGGCAGACTGCGCGGGACAGCGGAGTGGTGGTGGTGGTGGGGCTGCGCGGCGCCGTTGGTGTAACCGATGATGCGCAGCCGTTGGTTGCCATCCCAACGCCACAATTTTCCGCCGCATTCAAACCCACCGCCCAGATCCAGGTTGGAGGTGGACCAACGTCGTCCAGCACTACCGGCGGACATGCGTTGAAGGGATCGGGTGGCCTGCAGGACCTGTGCAAACTCGGAGGGGGAGTCTAGCAATCCCGGGGCCTGGTCGGACGGCAGGTTGATTTTGTCCGGCAATGGCGGTGGGGGCAATGCAAAGCGGCTCAGACGGCTGAAATGAGCGTTGTCAAGGTCGTCATCAAACTCCGAGTCGGACGAATCGTACAATGCATTCTCGTCCGTCACCAGCGTGGGTGGAGGAGGTGGTAGACTCTCACCGGCCCGCGGACCGATGCCAGAGTAGGTGTTTCGACGACGACGCTGGTGGTGGTGGTGGTGGTATTGCGGTCGTTGCGAATAAGCGTGGTGATGGTTCGGACTCAGGGACGTCTTGGACACTCCGGCAGCTCGGGTCACATCACTCTTACGCCGGTTGGCGTTGGCGCTGTTTCGCCTGGCCCGACGCCGAGCGCTGGCCTGCTCTACGGAGGCGCGAGTGGCGGTCTGCATCTGCAATTGACCAAACCCCGGCTGATCGGGCGTTAGACACGATCCTGGGAACTCCGGCCCGAAGATGGGCACCAATGCAAAGCGGATGTGGTAGCAAGTGCGGGCCGCAAGTGTTTTTGCCACCTCGAACGGCAGCCAGGTGCCCTGGATTTTGAGGAAGCCGCCTCGGACCCGTCTGATGACAGGCTCCAGATGTGGCGAGTTGTCGACCAGTTTGACGATGTCGGCCTAAAAAAAAAAAAATACACGTTAGCGTTAAGCGCCGATAAACCTTGTTGTCCACTTACCTTATTATTGCCTATGGCCTTCCACAGCCCAGTGAGATGCACATAACCCGTGTAGTAGTCCCAGATGACCCATTGTCCGTTCACCATGTACTCGTACACAGTCAGGAAGTTGCGTTCGTCCACGCTCGTCGCATACCGCTTCTGCTCGATCTGGCTCGGCCGTGGAACCAGCGCTTGCTGATTCTCTGGTATTTCCGTAGACGCCGGGACGGTCTGGATGGGATAATGCACCGGATACGCCTTGTTGTCGATGCTGGATGCTGGCATGAGAAATAAATAGACTAAGAGTGAGAGAGAAAGAAAAAAAAATTGCCGCGCTTGGTCAGTGTCACAATAGATATATATATAGTCGCTGCTGCAATTGCGGTGGGTGGGTGGTGGTGGTGGTGTGTAACAGACTCAAAAAAAAAGCCTCGTCTATAATTATTATTATTATCTCCTCACACAGTGCTATCTCCCGTGATCTATCCCAAATCTCTAAATGATCGGCGCTTCCCCTAACACCGCGCCGCGCATGGGTTGTTGCTCGATAAGGAATATGACCACAGATAAGGGCCTCGCCTCCCCCCCCCCCCTCACCGAAGCCATCCAGCAACAGCAACCACAGGCTTTCTGGACTGCTCCACCCGGGCATCCTGTAGCCTCTATTGCACTGTGCTCCGAGCAGCGTCTTTCTACGCCCATCTCTCTTCGAGCACCATCGGGTTGTCCTCGAGAACCGAAGAGGGGGGACGCGCCCTCGTGCTCAAATGCGTTTCTGACGTAAGCGCCTCATCACCACCACACTTCCTACCCAGACCTGCGGCTGTCGGCGGCCCGGTCTCCGATGTGTTGTGCAGGCAGGCCCTGCAGGGTATCTGCACGGCTCGGTAATAATAATGGTCAGACGCTAGTCGACTGGTCAAGTCGCGATGCGATGAGTCCTGCAGACGCTAGCGCCACAAAAAGTATAAATACAAGCCCATTTCCGGTTGCTTTTCCCTCCTCATCCTCCTCCTCTTTTTCTATATCTTCTCCTCTTTCCTCATCCGTGGAGAGCCTCTCTCGTGGGTCTAGAGGTCTCCTCAGCCCACACGCTACACACTGCCCCTCTCCCTCCAATGTGTATGAGGGTCGACCCGCTGAAACGGGTCGGGCTTCTTAGCCTCGCAGAGCTACCCTTTTTGCGTCTTGTCGGACAAAAAAAAAAGGTAGGCCACCGGAGACATAGTGCCCACTCTTCTTAGTATGCAGACGATGTCGATATCTATATACAGTACACTTCTAGTTGATGCAAACACTAGTCAGACTCGCTGCCCTGACCGTCTCCCTCTTCCTCGTCCTCTGCGTCGTCCGCGTCGGCGTTGTTGTTGCCGCCGCCCATCATGAACGCGTACTCTGCCCCCTGAAGGACCGTGGCAATGCCCGGGCTCGCACGCTGGTCGGCCAGGTCTATCGGCTTCTGGCCGTGCTTGTTCTTTATTCGGGGATCGCACCCTGCGTCAACCAGCATCTCGGTCATGAATTCCCCGTGCTCGGGTTCCGCCTTGGAGTAGCGGACAATGGAATGCAGCGGCGTGTCGCCCTCGATCCCGTTCACCGGGTCCACCTCCACGCCTTCCTGGTCCAGCAGGATGTCGACCGCCTCGTAAGAGCCGTTGATGGCCCCAACGTGCAGCACGTAGTTGCCGATGGCGTCTTTGGCCGAGTTGATCACTCGAGCACGCTCCTCATCGCTGCCAGCCTCCTCCAAAATCTGCTCCAGGAGCTCGGTATTGTTTCTTCGTACTGCTTCGATCAACTGTTCCTGTGGTGACGCTCCCTCTGTGCCCATGCTTGATGTGTTGGCGATGTCCAAGGTGCGAACGTGGGTTATATCTCCCAATCCGCCGGTCGGGAAGCACACGGCCTCCTTTTTCGGTGCTTTCGCTTCTTTCCTGGGGCACACGCTCGCCTACGACATTGTGGGATTACTGTTATAAATATAGCTACACATTCTACACTTGAATCTCGAGCTCAAAGTCGAGACCGGCAATCAAGTCGTCCACTCGGCTGAGCTTCTTTTTGGCCATGATCTTCTTTCTCTCCTGGCTCTCGGGCTCACTCGCCTTCTCCGGCTCCTGTGCGGGCTTTCCTTCGTCCGTCTTGGCCCTTTTGTTGGTATGGAAGATTTTGGCACTGGTCCGCAGTCGCAGGAACGGATCCGACGACATGTTGTTGTCCAGGGCAGCCTTACGACGACTTTCGTTCGCCGCGACCTCCGCCCGTCGAACTCGCTCGACGTTGATACGACGGTTCCGCTCGTTCACCTTGGCGAGCTTGTCCATCTCGGTCTCGCCCGTTTTGCGTTGATTGCGCTGGATGGTGCGCTCCAGGTTGTCCAGGCGTTCATCAATCTTCTCGACCTCGTCGAAGTTGCCCTGTTCCATCGCAATCACCCGCTGCTGTTGCAGCATGGACTTTTCAATCACAGCATTGGCCCCGACGCTCGTGTTGGAGAACTGTTGTCGCTTCTTGATCATCTCATTCACTTCCTCGCTCGTCAGCTGGTGGTTCTGCAGCTCCACCAGCTCCTTGTATTTGCGGTCAATCTTCTTGACCGTGGGCAAGCTCAGATCGTCGTCCTCCAACGTTCGCTTCCACCGGTCGAACTCTTGTTCCGTGATCGGCTGGTCGCTGCAGAAGCCCATTTCAAACGCCTTTTCATTCCTACCGTGCGCAACAAACAGCAGCACATCCACTGTTCTGTTCAAAAACGTGTAGGGCTTTTTGGCCTGGTGGAGCCCCTTGACCAGACACACACGATACGTGTTAGACTGCCTCTCGTGGTTGTAGCCGATGTTCACGCGGACGTAGGATCCGACAATGGCATTTTCGAATCCGGGATAATGGCAGTATTTGGCTAGCAGCGTCTTGCCGAATCGGATTTTGTTTAGGTCGTTGACTTGAAGAGTGCGTTTCGGCTCCTTGGATTCAGCCCACTCCACCCGTTCTTCATCGTGCTCGTCCTCGTATGCAGATTCGTCTTGTTCGTCGTCGTCCCCTTCCTCATCTCCATAGTCGCTTTCATCCCGCTCGCTATCTTCAACGCCCTGTGCCCGACGTTTTGACCGGCTTTCCTTCTCCTGTCGCTTCTTTTTAAGTTCTGACAGCTGAGAGCTCTTACCGCTGCCTGCAGTTCGGGCTGTCCGTTGCTTGCTTTTCTTTTCCAACGCCTTTTCAGCTTGTCTCCTTTCTCGCACTCTTCTCGCCAAATCTCCGCGCTGTCGATACTTCTCCATCTCTTCGCCACGCTCAAACAGTATCTCTTCACGCTCGATTTCAGGCAGACTCTGGATGTAATCCCGGTCCTTTGCATCCTTATATTTGCCCTCCAATGGATATGGGTTCACAAACATCTCTTCGTCGTCATCATCATCATCATCATCCTCGTCGACAGCTTCGCCCATTTCTTCGTCTGAACTGTCATCACGACTCTGTTTGTTGCCTGCTGGCTTCTGAGGCTTGGTTTCTTGCTCCTCCTCATCCACAGCCCCGGCCAGAGCCAACAAATCCTCATCAGAATCAGACATTTTAGTATTCAACTCGTAGTAGCTAGTTGAGAGAGGATTCGTTTGGGTTCTCTTTTGGATTTTTAGTTGGGACTTTCGCGCATCGCGAATTCAACACCAAAAAAAAACAAGTCGCCGCTCTGTTATTGTGTATGATGAATAGCGAGACTCTAAGTATTGCCCTGCGGGCAGCCTTCTTTTCTAGAAAAGAAGCAAAAGCACTGGAACTGCCTCGCAGAGCTACCTTTTTTCTTTTCTGCTTCTTTTCAGAGAATAAAGAAGCCGTCGGAGGCAATTGCCCCAGGCCACGCAGGAAGCATGTTTAGTGTTGGGAGAAATCCCACGCGCCGCGTACGATACGCCCAGTTGCTATGGTGAATTTTTCTTTTTCGATCTGCTGGTGGCCGCCTTTGCAGGTTGTGTGTCTCTCCAAATCATCTAAGGGAAAACTTGTTTATTAACCAGGATATATAATGTCGGGTCGACAATCGACTGCCAAACGGTCACCGTCAATCCTGGTGACGGATGTGCGACAGGGTCAGAAATCGGCACCGTTTGTCAAATCAGACGCATCCGGGGGTCGTGGAAGATTCAACCAAATTTCAATTGATAACATATTGTCTGATGTGAGCGAAATCCCATCAGCTCAGCGAAGATCGCCACCAAACGCTAGTTCCAGTGGAGCTGGTTCCATTTCCGCTGATCTAATACAACGACGCGGAGGAGGAAGTGGTGGCGGAAGTAGTAAGTCACCTCTGATAGGACCTGGGGGGAGGACCCATGTGGTTTCAAATGCAGGCAATTCTGGCTCGAGAGGAGGTCAGGGGAAAAATACGCAGAAAAGAAGCGTTTCAGGAATTGTAAATAGTGCCAAAGTGGGGAGTGCGAAGCTGGCTCAACGACAGAGAAGAAACTCGCTTCCTCCTAGAATGATGGGTGCTCCGACCATCCCTAGTCGGACCACTAAAATGTCAGAAAGGCTTGTTTTGATCCCGGAGGACGAACCGCCTCGTTTCCGCTTTCAGGAGGATGATGAGGATGAGGGTCCTCCCAAAGATCAAGATACAGAAGACATGTATGCATTCCCGAAACGCTCTTATGCCGAACGGGTGTCTAAAGACAAGAGAGACGGAAAGTTCCCTCGTGTGACGGCATATTGCATCTCTGACGCTGTTAGACTTCCAGCGGTTGCTCGTTTTCTGCGTGAACAGCACAAGATACGTCCGAGAATCTACGATGAGGCTCTCTTTGCTCCATATTATCTGCCACTTTTGCCCGGCGATGAAGAAGGCCTTTCCAGAATCCAAAGTAGTCCTGGTGGGATCCAGAGACTGGAGACGTTGATCAACCTTTCTGAACAGGATGACCATCATTATGAGTATTACTCCGGTTTGGAGTCCTCTAGCAAGGATAACGAGATTTCAGCCACAGCCCATGACTATCATGAGGATGAGGCTGAGGAATTCGATCCGTCGGAGCCACAGGATTTTAGTCCTGCGGACCGTGGACAAGGTGAGGAGTACATGAAACGTCACGTTAACGGTGGTAGATATAATGATGATGAAGTTGAGAGAGATAATACTAACAAAACCGCCGGGGGCGGAGGTCTGGGGTCTGGAGATAATACTAGCAGTGGTGATCGCCAACAAACTGTAAAACACGATTCGGACCCGGAAGACACACATCATGCGGAAATATTCATCTTCTCATATGGGGTCATTGTATTTTGGAATTTCACGGAAAAGCAGGAAAAAGACGTGTTGGCTGACATGACGTTTGGTCGTAGCGAAGATTCCAAACCTCTTGTGATCAGACCCATCGACGACCAAGATATCGAAACCGAAGATTTGCATTTCACCTATTCGCCAGACACTAGAAAGCCGCGAATTTACAACGACATGATCACGCTGAAATCGGGTGACCACATGATCAAGCTGGCAATGTCTCATGCAATAGCGCAATCAACCAAATTATCCCGATTTGAAGCCCGTATGGATGTTAACATGCACGATGTCAAACATGTCCCTAAAATGCTCGCCTTGACGGGTAAACTGGGTATGAACCGTGAGAAAATTCTGAAAATGTCGGGCAAATTATTCAAATTAAGAGTCGATGTCAACTTGAGTTCAAATGTGTTGGATACGCCTGAGTTCTTTTGGGAAGCCGAGCCATCGTTGAATCCCATGTACAGCGCCTTGAGAGAATATCTCGAGATTGAGCCACGGATTTTGGTCCTCAACGAACGATGTAAAACCTTCTTGGAACTCACCGACATCATTGCAGATTCCATCGCCGAAACAAACATGTCTAGAATCACGTGGATCATTATTATCTTAATTGCATTATCACTAGGTGTTTCAACCATAGAGATTCTAGTGAGATTTACCATCTTAAGCGAATAATCAGTTGTTGTCTTTTTTTAATATATATATTTGTATGTAGTCCTTTTTATTAACCAGCTGTTATACAGTCATCATTACAACGTACATTATCATCATTATTCATCGTTCCAAATCCAATCGTAAGATGAGCAGGCTTCTCAGCAATCCCAGCATTGTAACAAATGAGGCCAACCCTACCGGAACCACCGCAAACACGGCAATGTTGTACAAGTCCACAGAACGTGCTTTCTTCTCCAACGACAAGTTGGAAGTGACAAAGTTCTGAATAATATATGCAAAGGTTAAGATGCAGGATACCAAAATCCAAACATGCAACAAATAAGTCCGATCTGGTGAAAGTAATGAATGCAAAGACTGGATCATAGCAATGTTTAACGTGCTACAGCTTAGTACTCGTAATATCGCTGCTGGTGAGGAGTATGTGACCAACCTACAGCGTTTGTTAGTGAACATAGATAAAGAAGAGAGAAAAAAATATCGCCTATCTCACCATCTAACCATCAAGCCATCAATAACTGAAAAGGATAAATAGCCACTAACAATGCACCAAATTCCCGCAAGAAATAATTCTGAAGATCTCACTGAATTTAAAGGCCGCGCATCTTCTAGGTGCCATGCCTCATGCAAACAATTCCACATTCCTAAAACACTAGGTAATACAGCCAAGCTCTGAAATTTTCACCAATTTATCAGTATTTTTTTTTTTAAAAAAAAAAAAAAAAATTCAATCAAACGTTCTCCTTACCCTTGCAAATCCAAAAATGAAGTGCAATCGACTGTTGATGAACCGCAACCCTAGTGTCCGTATAGGATCCTTCTTTTTTCTTGTTTCATCAGAACCCATCAAATTTCACTTGTCCTACTTGTTTCAATTAAACCTCAATGTGCTGCTGAGTGGGAGGGTTTGTGTAGCATATGCACACAACAGGAGCGGCTGTGCAGTTGTCCGGGCAACCGGTAACGGACACCGAAGCCGGGCAGTACGGCTGTATGAACAGCACAGTTATATATATATATCGAGGAAACACAGCTTCATTTAACCCTAGTTATATATAATTATAAGTTATTTCTTGGAGGATGGCTTAGCACCATATCGTTGAACAACCTTACCATCTGGAATGGTAAAGAAGACGGCAGGGGAAGAAGCAGTGGCAGCCTTGTCCAATCTATAGTAGCCCTTTCTCTCGAATTGAATGATCTCACCTTCCTTCATGTTGGCAACGTTAAGATCACCGTAGGCCTTGGTGTGGAATTCGGTTTCTGGGGTAAGGAAATCTTCAAACGACTCGCCCTCTTCAATCTTGTCCTTGGTGATCAAGTGATCAAAGTCAACCAAGTCACATTCAACCTTATCCTCAGTGTCGGACAACCAACTGAGCTTCTTTTCCGTCTTCTTGAAATCACCTTCCAAATGGAGCTTAGCGTCGATGGAGGTGACAACGTCGCCATCCTTGTGGATGGTCTCAACGATGGCATTACCCCAGTCCATAAGAGTGAACTCTTCCTTGTCGTTCAAAGTTCTAGCATCATCTTGGTCAATGAGCACGGTGGATGCATAGACAACTGGCTTGTTGCCCAGATCCGCATTCTTCTTGTGTTTTGGCTTGTCTTCCTTGTATGACTTGTCTGGGCCGCCAGAGAGGTGGATCTTGACTGCATCCTTTTCAATGACCGCAGAATGTCGTGGAACGACCGGGTCAATCACCTTCTTGTTGGTAGCCCAGATGGAGCTCCAGTCAAGATTAAGAATGTTCTTGGAAGGACCTTGAGCAATGATGAATTGCTGAAGCCCTTCAACGGTCATACCTCTTCTACGGACACCTCTAACGGTAGGGAAACGTGGATCGTTCCAGCCGGAGACCTTGCCTTGGTCAACGAACCATTGCAACTTACGCTTACTCAGCAACGTTCGCACAAAGTTAACTCTGCTGAAATCCCACACGTGGACCTTACGAAGATCAAGAGCCTTCAACATCCAGTCGTATTGGGCGTTTCTGTCTCTGTATTCGGTGGTTCTCAAAGCGTGGGTGACGCCTTCGATGGAGTCAACCACTGGACAGCAGAAGTCGTAAGTTGGGTAAACCTTCCAGGTGGCGCCGGTTCGGTGGTGTGGAGTGTCGTTGACTCTGTATATGACCGGATCACGGAGGGCCTTGTTTGGCGCATCAAACGAGATCTTTGCACGAACGCAGTTCTTCTTGCCTTCGTCGGTGGCCTTGGTCATTTCTTCGCCAAAGATGCGAAGGTTCTCGTCGACGGACCGGTCTCTTCTGCTCGAGGCAATGCCTTCCATTCGCTCTTCTCTCATCTGCTCCTGGGAAGTGTCGTCGCAGTATGCCTTCCCTTCCTTGATCATTTTGATCGCAAGATCGTACATTTCCTGGAAGTAGTCAGAAGAGTGGGTGACTCTGTCGCCCTTGATTCCGAGCAGCTCCAAATCCTCGACAATCGAGTCCTCGAACTCGACGTTTTCCTTGGATGGGTTTGTGTCGTCGAATCTGATGATCAGCTTACCGTGGTACGCCTTGGCGAAGTATTGGTTGAGAACGGCGGCCTTTGCGTGGCCAATGTGGAGATAACCACTTGGCTCGGGTGGGAATCTCGTGACAACCTTACCGTCCACCGCATCGACCAGGTCGATGTCGTACGACGCCTTGGACTCCTTCTTCTGGCCCTGCTTGCTGGCCTTGCGCTGGTCGTTGATGTCCTTGATCACTGTGTCAACCGATCCGCTGAAGTACTGGCTGGCGTCGAAGTACTTGTACCATCGGGCAATGTTGATGTACGTGCCATTCTTGACCACCGACGCAACCATGCTGTTGGCCCTGAGAACACCCCAGAGGGCCACGTCTGCCAGCGTGCGGGTGTAGCCCACAAAGAACGTTCTGAAGTTGAGGTGGCTTTCGAGCTTCTCCAACGCAGGCGTCAGCTTTTTGAAGTCGCGGATGGTCAAAGCGTCAAAGGCAAACTTAACCCACTCGTCCACGAGGGCCGCATCCGCGGCGGAGCCGGAGGGTGCATACTTTGCATCCAGCAGTCGCACCACCTTTTCGTTCCCGTACGTCTTGGATCCGTCCGAAGAAGCCTCGAGAACGACTGATGAGTCAGCGTTGTCCTTCTCGACAACGGCGTCGTCCACAAACGCAAGGTCAATTGGCGATGTGTTCTCGTTTGCATTGACAAGCGCAGCTTCAATCAACGACGCGTATCCTGGAATCACTGCCTTGGCAGCTATGGTCAGCTTGTATTGTGACATTGTTTCGTGGGAGGTTGAAATTTTCACTCATCCCAACTCTCAATACCTTTTTGTCTCTCCCGCACGGCTGGTCCCAAATAGCCGCTAGACCGCGATCGACGCACGCATCTAGAATTCTAGATCTCTCTGCGTAGCCTCCGGCGGCTTCTTTTTTTCTCCGAAAAAGAAGCAAAAAAAGGTAGCTCTGCAAGGCAATTCCAGTGCTTTTGCTTCTTGTCCAGAAAAAAAGGTCGCCCGCAGGGCACACGTGGGCGTTGGAGACCCCAATTGGCCCCAGCGACGAATCTCCACACGCTCGACCCCAATTGAGCTCTGCATCGTACTAATGTGTGGGTGTCCGAAGACTGCTGGCTTAGTGTGTGCAGGATGCTCTGGGGCCGGGTGAGAGAAGACGCTGAGGCCGTCTCTGAAGAAAAATGAACGGGAATTGGTCTCCTTTTATATTCAAAATTAGACGCTGAAGCGCGACAATAATATTATTTTCCCAAAACAGCAACTGGTCGCCACTCAACTCGCCTTATCTCCGAATCAAGGGCCTCACGCCGCTGCGGCTTCAATCCCCAGAAAACCACAACCTAAGCGCCATCACCTCCCTCCTCTACTGCTTAGAAAAGGCTGTTTAATTGCCTCTGATGGCTTCTTTTTTCTCCGAAAAGAAGCAAAAAAAAGGTCGCTCTGCGAGGCTAGCTAAGCGTGCCTCCGGCGGCTTCTTTTTTCTCCGAAAAGAAGCAAAAAAGGTAGCTCTGCGAGGCTCCACCACCCCACGGCTGCACATCTCTCTGAGACCAGTGCTTTTGCTTCTTTTCTAGAAAAGAAGGCCGCCCGCAGGGCAATATGCCTCCGGCGGCTTCTTTTTTCTCCGAAAAGAAGCAAAAAAGGTAGCTCTGCGAGGC